>APFE030281005.1:99221-139093 GCA_000404065.3 Pinus taeda | reverse complement strand
CATCTAAATTATCAAAATCAAACATCTAAATTATCAAAATCAAAGAGAGTGCATTTGACATGGGCATGACTATACATTTACTCACACAATTTCAAACCAAAAACTTTTACACATAAAATAAAATACTTTAAGGTAACATTTGTTATTTTTAAATAAAAATTATTTCTATTTATCTCAAATACATAAAATAAAATACTTTAATGTAACATTTGTTATTTTCAAATAAAAATTATTCCTATTTATCTCAAATAAGATTTAGTTTATTATTTCTATTTATCTCAAATAACAAGTAAGATTTAGTTGTAGTGAACACGGTTAATCATAGCCTTTGACTCGGTTGTGGTTTACTTCCGGAATGTTGCTTTCTTGCTTCCCGTTGGCTGGTTATCCTCAATTCGTTAATTAGGCCATCCATCCATCCAGTTCTTCTATTAGGTGCTCCATAGGTCGGAGCGGTAGCTGGAGTTTGCCGATTAAAAACAGCCCACGTTCAAGGGATAGGACAATCTGGGGCACAATCTGCTCCATGACTGGTAAGTAGGAGATCACACATTATTGCATGGTTCTGTGTCTATCTCTATTACAAATTCAATCGTCTGTCTAGGGAGCTCGGAGTCATGATAATGGTGATTGAATTGGTTTCTGCGTGTCCAGTTCATGAATGCCCATACTTTTATTTTAATCTCGCTACTGTTATTCTTCTGGCCGTGGTGACGGCATGGGGTTTCTTATTCCGGGGAAGAAAACAGAAGCTTCCTCCGGGGCCTTTTCAGTGGCCGATTATTGGAAACCTTCACATGATGGGAGAGCTTCCACACCAAGCAATTACAGCTCTCTCTATGAAATATGGGCCTCTCATGTCTCTCCGCCTCGGCTCCTATCTCACTTTGGTCGTCTCTTCTCCAGATGTGGCCGAGGAGTTCCTGAAGACTCATGATCTGGCTTTCTCCAGCAGACCTCCAACCATCGGTACGAAGTACTTGTGGTATAATTCCTCCGACGTCGCATTTGCCCCCTATGGTCCTTACTGGAGGCAGATGCGTAAAATCTGTGTGTTACAGTTGCTGAGCTCAAGACGCATAGATTCCTTCTCTCACATAAGAGAAGAGGAAGTCTCTTCTATGATTCGCTCTATGGCTAATTCGGATCTGCATCCTGTGAGCATTAGCAGGGCTGTGTCAGCCCTTGGGATTGATATAATCTGCAGGATGGCCTTCGGTAAAAAGTACTGTGACCAAGACCTAATTGGTGGCATTGGGATCAACTCAATGATAAAGGAAACGTTTGTGTTAGCAGGGTCTTCGAACATGGGAGATTTTATACCATGCTTGGCATGGATTAATCTTCAAGGTCTTAACCGTCGATTGAAGAACATACACAAGATCCAAGACGACTTGTTAGAGAAGATACTAGAGGAACACGCTTCGCCACCGCAGAATAACCCCAACTACATGCCAGATCTCGTGGATGTTTTGCTCGGGGCCTCTACGGATGAAGATCTGGAGCTCGAAATTACTCGAGACAATATAAAATCTGTGATCTATGTATATATTCTCCATGCAATTATTAGATTTCAATGACTTAAATCAAACATGAAACGGTGATTATATCTTGACATTTGTTTTGGATTCGTTTTGTTGGTAGGATATCTTGTCCGCTGGTTCGGACACGTCGTCTGGAAGCATAGAGTGGGCAATGTCCGAATTGCTGAGAAACCCTCCAGTTCTGAAGAAGCTTCAGGACGAGCTGGAATGCGTAGTTGGAATTGATCGTATGGTACATGAATCCGATCTGCCTTGTCTCGTTTATTTACAAGCTGTGGTGAAAGAAACGTTTCGACTCCACCCACCTGGACCGCTTTCCCTTCCCCGGGTATCTGTGGAGGATTGCACTGTGTTGGGCTATGAAATTCCTCGGGGGACTCGCCTTTTAGTGAATTTATGGGCAATTGGAAGGAGCTCGAAGTCATGGGGGGAGGATGCTGTATGTTTCCGGCCAGAGAGATTCATGGAGGTAGGGTTCCTGGATGCAAAAGTGCAAAACTTTGAGTGGATTCCATTCGGAGCCGGAAGGAGAAGATGCCCCAGACAGCAATTGGCAACGCTTGTTGTAAAGCTCGCCGTGGCGCAGCTCACTCACTGTTTCAACTGGAGGCTCCTCGATGAGCAAAAATTGGATATGTCTGAAAAGAATAACGGAATTAACGTTTCAAAGGCGCATGAACTCTTGGCCCTTCCAACCCCTCGATTTCCAATATTGTAGTTCGTAAGATATATGTATATCGACTTGTTTATTGTCTTTCCAGGCAGAGAATCAGAGGCAGAGAACCAGGCAGAGAATCTTTCCACCTGTGGTCCTGTTCTTTGGCGTTTGTCGGCGATTGCAGATTATCTTTACTAGTTGAGTGCATGACTTTGCGGGCCCACTTCTCTCATTGTCCCTGTCACCGTTATGGGGCGAGCCTTATTTCCAAGTCTATCCAATATTTAATGCCTTTAATACACCGCTGCATGCGCATACATATATTTTTCTCAGCCAGAAAAAACGACTGTTTTATATTATATAAAAACAGTACATAATTCAGAATATTCAGAATATTGGGCAACTGTGGCCACCTACTGTGTGTATCCATCATATATATTTGACATATATGTATGATAGTTCGCATTTTCAGAATGTTCATCAACACTATGTGGGTAAACAAAAAGGTAGGGTATCCAACTTATCTACGTGTACACAAGCATTATATACCTTCGTTTATAGAGGTCATATAAAAAAAAAAAAAAAAAGTATAAAATGAAAACATATAGATGAATACTTATCTTTATCGGCAGCATTTTTCATTGTTTTGAGTTTGTAGTATATGATCATTACCTTGGTATGAGGAAGCTTCCAGTATCATGATGAGTGTATCTATTTTTAATCTCGATGTACATTTTGTTTGGCTCGCAGGCTTTTTTGATATTTGATCTGCATTCTGGTTATGGTCCCGTTTAATATGTTGTACAATGGAATTGGCAAAAGTGGTCCATTGCTTTTCAATAAGTTTTAGCCAATCTTGAAGAGTGTTATGCAGAGTTTTATTTTTTCCAGAATATGATCAATAATGTTCGAGGAATTCCAAAAAAAAAGTACATGTGAGGGATGTCCATGAAGTCTTCGAACCAGATTGAGCCGCATAAAGCCATTGTTTCAATTTTCATGTTCGTACCATAAGCCCTATAATTACTTCAAGTTTCATGTTCGTACCATAAGCCCTATAATTACTTCAAGTTTCATGTTCATGCCATTTGCTGCATTTTAATGTACTCAATACTCTTACATTTTTTAAAACTTAATCCAAAAACCACATCCACACATCTCACTTTATAATGCGCTATCAAAAAAATTGGAGAGATAAGTAATGCATAGACCATCCCGGTAACACTCTTGTGCTTGAGCATGTTCTTATTATCACTATCAATGTTGATCCATTGGGTAATGCGAGCCATTACTTTGCCATTTTCAAAATCTTATGTATATAGGAGTCGTTTTTTAAAGAGATTTTTGGAAGTTTTTCCGGTGGGTTTTTCTGGTCAAAATCTGGCAGCAATTTATTGAAATCACAAGTTTGATTGCTAATTTCTGCACAATCAAAGCGTCCCATAAGTTTTTCAAGTGCTGAATCCAAATATGCAGTTGAAAGACCATTTTAAATAATACAAATTGGACTCCATATTATCGAATCCAAGCAATGTGGAGGTCAAGGTAGTGAATTTGAAGGATAAAGTGTTGGGATTGGCAGATAAAGTGCTAGTTTGAATTGGGGATTGGTAGGGTTGATTGGACTTCGCGGTGATGGAGATGAATGACTTTAACATGATATTGGGGTAAAATTTTCTAAAGGGAAGCAAGGAAATTGTTGTCCCCTTTTGCAATGAGATCATGTTGATTGGAGGCACATAGACTTAGACTTTACCTACTCACAAGCAGAGAAGGAAAGTGAAGGTGCAACATGTTTCTTCACTAAGTATGAGTAGGGAAATGCAGGATTCCAATGTTGAGACACATGCGACAGTCATCAGGGAGGTTGAGGATGATGATGGAGTGGGGATGCCTATTCCGGCCAATATTTCCAATGTATTGGACAAATATGCATATTTGATGCTCGATGAGTTGCCGAAAT
The DNA here is from genome assembly GCA_000404065.3 of Pinus taeda. Taxonomy (NCBI): domain Eukaryota; kingdom Viridiplantae; phylum Streptophyta; class Pinopsida; order Pinales; family Pinaceae; genus Pinus; species Pinus taeda. The sequence goes on along the minus strand of APFE030281005.1, from coordinate 134,928 downwards.
TACTTCCACCAAGATGTGCAATGGACCATAACATTGAGCTAGAGGCAGGGAAACAACCTCTAACAAAAGCTCCTTATCAATTGTCAGTACTAGAATTGGAGGAGTTGAAACAACGATTGAAGGATTTGGCTGATGCAAGCTTCATATGACCTTCAAGGTCCCCATATGGTGCTCCAGTATTTTTCCAGAGGAAGAAAGATACGAATGAGTTGTGATTATCGTGCTCTTAACAAGTAGATGATAAAGAACAAATATCCTTTGCCACTTGCTGTGGATTGCTTCAACAAGCTTGCAAAAGCTCGAATGTTTTCCAAGATAGACATGAGGCATGGGTATTATTAGGTGCGAATAGCATAGGGGGATGAGAAGAAGACTGCAATTGTGACGAGGTATGAGAGTTTTGAGTTCCTTGTCATGTCTTCCAGGTTGTGCAATGCTCCTTTTATGTTTTGCACTTTGATGAATGATGTTTTGCATCTATATTTAGATTCGTTCGTGGTAGTATACTTGGACGACATTGCGATATTTAGTGATAACATGGCGGATCATAAGAAGAACATACTTTGGTATGTGAGGCACTGAAGAAGAATCAGTTGTACTTGAAGAAGTCGAAGTGTATGTTTTCCGAGGTTGAGATTCTGTTCCTTGGACACATTGTGGGTCAAGGTCACATACAGATGGAGCCAAGTAGGGTGAATGCAATTGAGGATTGGACTGAACCGAAGAATTTCCATGCTATGAGGGTTTTCTTCGGGATGTCCAACTACCAGTGGAATTTTGTAGAGGGGTACTCCAAGGTGACTGCACCACTGAAAAACCTTCTGAAGAAGGATAAATGATGGAATTGGACGGAGAAGTGTTGAGCAGCATTTGAAGATTTGAAGAAGAGGATTGTTACAACACCAATACTAAGGCTACTTAACTTCGAGAAACCATTTGAGGTGCACATTTATGTTTCATATTTTGTGATAAGACGAGTTCTCTAGAAGGATGGGCATCTAGTGGCATATGAGAGTCAGAAGTTGCAAGATAGAGAGTGACAGTATCTGGTTCATGAGAAGGAGATGACTACGATCATCCACTATTTGTAGGTATGGAGGAATTACTTGATTGGGAAGCCTTTTTTTTGTCAAGAAATATAATGTTACAATGAGTTATTTTGCATCCCAACCAAAGTTTTCCGCAAAGCAGGCTCGTTGGCAGGACTTCTTAACAGAGTTCAACATGACTATTGAGTATAAACTGTGGAGACTCAATGCATTGGTAGATGCCCTCAGCAAGAAGTTTCAGTTAGCTGCACTTGAGTAGGGAGAGGACCAAACTGAGCACAATAGGAGTGGAGTACATATGACCGATGAGATGTAGAGTAGACTTCGAGCTAGTGTGGAGATGAATATTCATGCGAAGAGCATCCTGAAGTAGGTGAAGGAGGGGAAGACTCAGAAGTTTTTCCTACGAGATGGACTCTTGTTCTATGGGAACCAACTTTACATTCTGAAGTCATATGGACTTAGGAGGCACCTCTTGAACGAGTGCCATGATTGTCCATGGGATGGCCACCCATGCATTAGGGAATTTTTGAGGTCTAAAATGGGCCTCCTAAGAAAAATGTAGAATCAAAAGAAACTTTATAAGAACCAATAGGATTCAAGATGATGGTGTAAACCATGGGGATGATTCATCATTTTTGGAGTAAAAAAGTACAAAGATTAAAAAACAATAAAATAATAAAACTACTTTCTCAACTCGTATTTTCAAATTATCTCCCTACTTTTTTACTCAAATTTCAAGTGGGAGTACTTGTTTGATGCAAAATTTAATTCCTCAACCAAGGAGTACCCATGTTGCATACATTCGATGGACCCTACTAAATGAAAAATGAGAAATACATGAATTGCAATCACATTTTCCATGTATTTCTCGTTTTTTGTGTAGCAGGGTCCATCGAAAGTATGCAACATGGGTACTCCTTGGATGAGGAATCAAATTCTACATCCAACAGGTGTTTCTGCTTGAAATTTGAGTAAAACCATATGGATATAAGTTGAAAATACGAGTTGAAAAAATAGTTTTGTCTTCTTTCCCTCTAAAATTTGATGATGTAATCTAATATTATTTTATTATTTCCATTATTATTTTATAACTTCCTTAGGAGGACCATTTTAGACCTCAAAAATCCCCTAATGGAAGCGTCGTTCTTTGGAAGAGAGGGTACTTTTGGGAGAAGATGAGGGAGTATGTGCATACGTGCATCATTTGTTAGCAAAACAAATTGGATAACCAAAGACAGGGAGGATTTTTGCAGCCTTTACCGATTCCAAAGAGACCATGGATCAATGTTTCGATTGACTTCATCACACAATTACCACAAGTGCATGGGTATAATGGAGTTATGGTAATTTTTTATCGTTTCTCTAAGTATGTTGTCTTCATTCTAACGAGGGTACCGTGTGGAGCCAAGAATACTATTGAGCTATTATTCAAACATGTTGGGAAGTATTGGGAGATGCCATCGAGTATTGTGTCTAACCGAGATCCATGATTTACAGGCAGATTTTCGACCACTTTGTTCAAGTTGGTCGGGACTAAGTTGTTACCGAGTTAGAGTTACCATCTACAGATAGGTGGGCAGACTGAATGGATTAATGCACTAGTGGAGGATTACTTGAGACATTTTGTGATAGTTGATCAAAAGAATAGGCCTGAACTCTTAGATGTGGCTCATTTTATCTATGACACAAAGAAGAGTTCCACAACCGGGTATAGTCCATTTGAGTTGGTCAATGGATAGGTGCCAGTTGATCCACACAACATGCTACCGAGAGGATTTATGAGGAGTCTGCATGCGAAGAGATTCTTGACAGAATGGGAGGAGTCTTTGGAGTTAGCATAGGTGCACTTGCATGATTTTAGGTTTCTTTTTTGGATTTATTTTGTTTGTTTATTTATCTATGTAGATATTGATGTCCCTTTTATAGTATTTGTTGTTGGTTTATTCTTCATTAGAGTTTATATGCTTGATCCTTCATGTTTTCTTAACTATTTTATCATCTTATTCGTTCTTAACTCCTTTTAGTATTTTTGTTATTTGTTTAATGTGCCTCAGCCTCATATTTTATTGCTGACCCTGTTAATTTATGGTTACATTTCTTTGTATATATTATATATATTTCTTTTTACTTGTGTATATATTTGTTTTATTTTATTTAATTTTCCATTAATTATTTTTAATTTAGTTTATTTTATTTCCATTAATGATTTTATTTATTAAATGATCTTGTCTTGATTAGGGTCTTCACTCCTTTTTTATAATTTTTGAGTTCCCTCCTTGTTTGGAGTTTTACTTTGATTTTTTTATTCTTGTTGGTTTTTTTTTTGGATTAGGAAAATTATGTAAATATTCTAAATAGCCAAAAATAAAACAAGGTAGAAAATGAAAAGACATTGGGAGATGAAACCCAATAGTATCCCTCTCTTAGTATATATTCATATTCTCTTTTAATGCAAAACAATATTTGGTTTGGAGTTACAAACCTGGCCTAGCATGGTATTAGAGCAATAGGTCCCAATTCAGCTCTCTCCTCCTGTAACTCCTATTCACTGACATATTCCCTACCATTATTTCCTTTCATATTCTATCCCTCCATGCTCTATATAGCTATGAGCTTATTCCAAGCTTATGCCCCTAGTGCATATTTCCTATGTGGTCATTTGGACCATTGAATTGTGATTGGCTCTTTCAACAGTGTGTTCTCTCCTTCAACAGCATTGGTTTTCTACGCGCAAACCCTGTGTTGAAATGTGTTGGATTGGTATGCATTAGAGTAAGAGTTGTTAAAAATGAACATTCAAGTCCTCTTTTGATTAACAACACCTCTGCCATAAAGTTGGACAAGAACCCAAAGTTCCATGATCAAACAAAGCACATCAATACAAAATACCATCTGGTTCGACATCATGTTGACGCCAAAAACATCCACCTATGATATTGTTCCACAAATGAGAAGATTGCAGACATCTTCACCAAAGTGCTTAGAAGGCAAAAGTTTGAATGATTCAGAATGATGCTTGGACTCACCAACATCCCTTCAAATAAGGGGGGGGGGGGGGATGTTGACACCTAATGTTTGGGATTAGGAAAAGTTATGTATATTGTAAATAGCAAAAAATAAGTGAAATTAGAATACGAAGAGACTTTGGGAGATGAAACCCAATAGTATCCCTCTCCTTATATATATTCATATTCTCTCTTAATGCAAAACACATTTGATTTGGATTTACAAACTTGGCCTGACAGGAAAGACACTTATAATAATCATATTAGGTAAATAAGAGGAGTAAACATATGATGGAATGATAACAAGCACAATCCTTAGACATTTGTTTTCCTTTTTATGGCATGTAAAGCATCAATGGGCTCACATAAGGTGATTGAATAAGTCTAGCCTCTTTGCTGGAACCTAATGAGAAAATCTAAGAAGCTCCTTCCTAGGAACCAAGGTAACCTCCTACTTCTTTTGATACATAGACTTAAAACCATCAATCATGACAACATGAACCACACTCACTCCAACCTCTTCTACAAGTCATTTGAAATTTCTACCATTTCATACTTACATTTAACTTCTGTAGGAGTGCCTTCATTCCAAGCAGAATTCCACTCTTTGTATAGGGCTCAAATATCACCCTTTTAGTGCGTTGTCGTTGGAATATTTTCCATGCTTAAAGTTCCCACAACCTCACTAAAATCCATCATCTAGCTAGTTAGTGATCCGGATTTAAATAGGAACGCAATAAAATACAGAGATAACCATATACGCAAAGATGCAGTGGAAATAATGCTTCTTTTCATTAATGGAAAATACCAAAATATGCTTACAACCAGAATTGGAAATAAACCAGCTAGGGCGATGGTAGCTTATCTCTGAGAAGAGATGTGCGGCTACATGCCTCTGAACTGTTCCGAACTGTGTTACAATGAGGCTCGAAGGCCTATTTATTGTTGAGAAACAATGGAAAACCATTCACATTCTAAAACCTACCCCTAGAAGATGAAACACCAAATTGTGGGCCCCGTTTTGGGTAAATTGGTACATCAATTTCCCGGGGTCGTAACTTTGGCATACGATCTCTGTTTAACGGGTATGATAGCTCATTAGAAAGATCTATCTGAGAACTATGACTTTGGGAAGGGAAACATCGGTCCATGGAGCTATGTTGCCCCTAAACTTCCCAAAAAAACGTCGTTTAGGGCCTCAAAATGGCTCTGGAAGTTCAGGACCCGAAAAACTGCTAAAAATAGTAAACTGTGCTACAATTTAGGAAACTAAAAAATCTGAAAGAGACAATTGTGGGGGTCCAAATGGGATAGGTGGGTGGCCACCAAAATCCACCTGGATCAGTTAATGACAGTTTTCTCTTCATTGGTGATGACCTCAAGCCAAACAATCTTCATCTTGAACTTTCTTCGTGAAATGGCATTCTTCATACAAGCATAAAAGTGCAACATTCCATCATCATTATCATATATAGCCCAAACCTGATCTTCTTCAAAATTATTCTCATTTCAATCTTTAAAGTCATGAAAATCAATTGAATAACAATGGCCTCAATGGATCACACTTAGTGCCAAAAGAAAACCCAACTTAAAATATTTGCATCTCACTTTCAGGCTCTAGGAAACCTTACAATTAAATTACGTTAAGGTTGAACACACCCAACTCTCGTATATGACTCTGCTCAAATGCATCAATATGCATCACAAGTGTTTTTTCTACCTTTCAATATCTGCATATGCCATATATATAACATAAAAAACAAACATTTTTCCCTTGTATAGTCGATGCCATCTTCAGATATGTTTCAACAGCTATGAATTATCCCCCATTATGGCCCTGAGTATAAAACGTATGCTCCAAAAGAGGTTTCATTGTTTCCTACTATCATGCAGAGGGGCATTCAGGCACACCTAATAGTAGTGAAAATATCATCAAGCTCTTCCTAAAATACATTTGTATAAGAACCGATGATTTATAATCCCTGGTCTGGATGTGTTATAATCCGCAGTGTAGATGTGTTCATCTTTATAGTGATATCTCTACAATGAACTTGCTATCATATCTCCAGTAACAACATCTGCTCCATATATCAAGTGTGGAGCTTCTATAGTAGCATATTTTCAAATATAAACCTTTATTTTTCTAAAAAAGCCAACTCCAAAACAAAGAAACAATGTCTCAAGCACTGCATAAGAATCTAGTGTGGGAAAAATGCATGCTAGTTGTTTCCATATGTAGGAATATGATGTATACTAAGTTAGATAAGAGCTACATAGAAAAATCTAGCATTTATCATCTCAAGTCATACCTTCACTGAAATTAAGATCCATTTTATAAGAATTACAATCTACGAAGACTAGCTGAAAATTTCAAAGTTTTAACCAAAATTCTAAGCACAAAAACATAAAACTAGTTAGATTAGCAAGCACATATATAAAAAAAACAATCCTAAATACTACATACAAAACTTTAGTTGAACAACCAAATAAATAAATAATAACAGAAATACTCTTCTAAATCAGAAGGCATTGGAGATAGAACAAAGAATCAATAAGGTGCACATGGAAGCAATTTATCAAGAGGTTCCTTACAAAGAACTTGAATGGAAAAAAGTCACCTGAAATATTCCCTTCACTAATCTCAATGGATGTACCATCATTGCTAGAATTTCCAAAAGAATCCTCTCATCTGCCCCAATCACTGTAGATCTAGACAATACTACGACATTGTTGGCAATCTCCTTGATATTACTAGATTTAACTGAGTCCAATGTTGATTCAAATGATGGTTCTGATATACCCTATTAAGATACAAAACCATGCTCTAAATCATCCTTTTTATCTTTAGTGATTTCAAAATCACTTCTAGTTCCTTCATCTTCATGTCCTTCTTCAAGCAAACTTTCCTCTGGAAAAAATAAGTAGCATTTGTTAATCTCCTTGATGTCCCCTACAAAATCCTAGCCAAAGCATCGGTCAAGATCCTAGGTTGTTGGTTTCCATGATAATTAGAAAGGAGTAAATTGCAATGCTTAAAGGAACATTAATTCCATATGTTCTTATAATTGAATTAGCTCAGGTGACTAGCCAAATTGCTCTTTTACGGAAAATTGATTTTGAAAAGGCTTGTGATAGGATTGAATGGAACTTCATACTTAACATGTGGTATGGGTTGTTATATCAAAGATTAGTGGAAAAATTGTTTTTGTGAGCTTCAAAAAGAATAAGCCTGAATGTCATACTTTAAAACCCTATTTTTCTACAACAACATTTATAAAACATAGGGATATCATATAATATTTGGGCATTCCCTTCGATATGAAGCTCTCTATTACTAGTCAATCCAAGAGGATAGTTGTCAAGTTTGAAAGAAAATCTCAAGCATGGAGTAATATTGATCTTTCACTTACTAGGAAGGTTACAATTGTTGATCAAATTCTCATAGCAAGGAACATTTATTACTCTTGTCTCTTCTCCTCTCAACTATGGTTGTTGGTAAAATATTGTCAAAAATAGAACTTTTATATGGGAGTTATTTGTATAACCATGAACATAAATAATGGCATACTTGGCATGATCTTAACCAAGATCAAGAGTCAAAAGTCCTTCCTAAATTGTCTTTTTCTATGATGGAATTCCATGGGTTATGTTGTACCTAGAGTAATTATATGTGGAGTAGTGGGAAGGAGCTTTATGACCTTCAAATTTTCTCCATTCTTGAACAAAATAGGGGGGTGAAGGATATTGAAGCATGGAGGCCAAGGAGGTGCCAATCTATTTGGAAATCTCAATATTTTATGAAGAAAATTGTGTTGGTGTGGGTCTAAAAAGGCTTGGTTTTTGAGACTAGGCTCACAGATTTGATGAACAAATGATGCACACAAACTTTTTGGTAGCAATTAAATGGTTGAGCATGTCTTTTTGAGGTGCCAATCTATTTGGAAATCTTAATTTTTTTCAGGAACAAGATGGGGGTCACTCCAACAAGGCTTGGTTGTCAAGGCTAGAATTCATAGAGTTGGTGTTACAAATGATGCATGCATGTTTTCTGGTACGAACGAAAAATTTGAGCGTGTATTTTTGAGGTGCATGTCTGCCATGATCACCATCACTACCACTGTTGCACCCTCCAGAGAGCAGGACTGACAACCCTTCGTTGCACGCTCCAGGTGGACACAGTGATAGAAATTAAAATTTTGAGGGCGGGTTTTTAAATTCAAACTCAAAATTCAAATTCAAACGGGTATGCCAATTAAATCCTTAAGCTGTATATCTTTTATAGTATATGCCAACATTTCTACGGTTTGGTGGTGGCAGTGGCGATGAAGGTGGAGGTGGCACAAAATTCCTAGGGTTGTTGTATCATAGGAATCTTACATATGTCCATGTATGTATGCAATTCTCTATTGGCAAGAGGGTATCCGACATTTCAGAGAACAACCAAGGTTATCCCCTCAAGCTCTTAGAGTGCATTAAATATCATATAGTGTTGGAAATATTGTTTTCCATGTAAATATGCACGTCTTGTGAGTTGGTCAGATTGAATTATTATCATTATTGATATTTTCTTATAATATGATAACTTGAGGAACTTATTTCATGATAGCTCTATCTATTCAACAAATGGTTTGATAAACCTATTTTCATATAACATTAGCTTCATCCCAAAAATCATGAACAATTTATGTTTTTCTTTGTTCTTCTAGTGTCTGAAAAGTTTGCCTAGCTCCACTTTTCACATTCTGAATAATGAAAACAACACTGATTATAATCATTATTGATCTAAATTTTTTGTTGGTGCTCCCATCTGTGGGGTGATTGAAACTTTTGATCCTACCATCTCTACTACTATTGTTCTTCTTGTTACCATCGTTATTGAGGAATAAGTTGTGCAAGTATAAAAGTATGAGTGTGGATGGTAGGATAGAAATTATTATTTCTGTATTATAGCTCCCTATTTAATAGAAATGATGGTAGAAAGGGTCGCAATGAAGATGGTGGGATTAGAATGTTCAATGGCCCTAATGAAGGGAGTAGTAAAAAAAGATTAAGATCAACAATAAGTGTAATTAGAGTTGTTATCATTATTGATAATGGGATAAGAAAAGTAAGGAAACTTACAACGGAGTTACCATGTGTTCAAATAGACTTGATTACATAAAAATATCATGGACAAATATATGGGTCACAGAAGCATCAAGCCTCTAAACCATCAAGGGTGATGACCATACCAAATTGAATCCATGATCAAGGATAACAACATTTTTATGACTAGGGATAATTATATTCTTGAATGTGACACATTGAGTTCATAATGGGTATTTCTTGTAATGGCCTCAAGCCTAATTGTCTCAACAATCCCTCGAAACATATATATTCTTTGTATGAAATATACAAAGAGAGAGAGAAAAAGATATAAAAATTATTTTAATTAAGGTGGATTTTTGTTATTTGTGATATTTTTTATGATGTCTTTTTTATGTGTAAGGTTTTTAAATCATGATAAATATTTACTGATGTTATCAATAATAAATAGATGATAGTTTAAAATATTTTAATATATACTTTTTTATATAAATTAAAAACTAATGTACATTATTTTAATTAGTTCAATTTATTTAAATATGACATTTTGCATTTTCTCCCATGCAGAGTGCCCATATCTTGATATGTGTGTAGAGAAAGTAATTCATGGTGGCAGTACAATGCCCATTTGGTGGTTTTCATGCATGAGGGTACACAAACAATTGAGGTTGGACATGGTTGAATCACGTGAAGCTACAAAAATGATGGAGATTGTTGCATGGGATCCCTCGGAAGGACACTTAGTCTTATTTTCCACCTTCAAACTAGCTTCAAGATTAATAATGGAAACTATTGGGGTGATGGTGATTATCATGACATAGGATGGCACAATTGGGATATAATTTGGCTTCCAGCTCGTTGAATGCATGTGTATTCTAGGTTGATATATTGTCTTCATACAATCTTTTGTTTGTTTAGTGAAAATTCTTTGCAGGTTTTTTGGTTCCTTTGCTCTAGATGGATGGGAGAGGTGGTCAAATAGTGATCAAAGACACTCAATAACAATTCCTCTACTTTCATGCTTGGTGGTGGCTCTCAATTGGAAGATAGAAAGCTTTAGCCTCATGGTCTTTGGATCCTATACTGCTCCATGATTGCGTCTCAAGTTTGTTTTATTAGTTTTTTCAATGTTTTCTAGCTTTTCAACTGTGAATTAAGTTATTTTTCTCATTTGCATGTAGCCTTTTCTCATCATACTTTAAGTCTTACTTCCTTCTTTGGTTCTATTTGTTTTATTCGGGTTGTATTTCAATTCTTTTTCTCGATTCAACCTCTTCAAAGTTGTTTATTATGTTGGTCCCAATCCCTCTTGTTTATTAGGGTTTTATTTTCCATGGTGGGTTGGTATATTCCTTAGGACCTCCCCTATCTCTATTGGATTCTTACCCCTAGATGTTGGCTCATGTTTCTCCCTCTATGGTTCTTCTTCTAATATCCTCTTCTCATGCTCTTTTCTCTCCATGGTTTAGTGGGGGATTTCTACTCACAGTAGAGGGTGCATAAAAGGAAGAATTACTTCTCCTGCCAACCATAGCTCCCCTTTGACCTCTTCTAGTCAACCTCATGTGCACGCTACAACACATCATTCCATGGTCAAATATATGGAATTTATCCCTAAGGAAGTTTGCAAAACTATCTTTGAGATAGAAAATTAATTTCATCATACTTGTAAATATATTTTAGATAGATTGATTAGGATAACAAGAATTATATCCTTGAAATAGGAAATTTCACTTGGGCTCATCAATATTCATACATGCAAACTATCATCTTGTATTGGCACATCAAAATTATTATGGTAGAGTCCTTACAGATTGTGAATACATCGAGAAATTTTTGTGTGTATCATTGAAATGATATACAAAATGGATAGGTTGGATAAAAAGGTGGTATGGTTTCTCAAGCCGCAAACTAGTAGCTAATGAAGATTTGATATGTACATCTTTTTGAAAGTAATATAAAGTACCTAACCTTCACACACATAAACATATTATATTTTGCATTTTTGTTTTATAATTTAAAAATAATAATAATAATAATATTTTTTTTATTCCAAAGGAACCCAACAACCCCTTTGACACATAGTTGACACATAAATACTAGAAAACCTATGGGGATCTCTCAGTTTTGATGGATTTCACATTACTTCGATCACTAATTAATGTTGCCCCTTGGGACAACAATATTTAAATTTATTTTTTTTCCAAAGAAAAAATCGAACTTTCTATTAAGGCAATAAAAAGTTACATAGTATATGTAGTTAAGCATTAGGAGAACTGTATGTTTATCATCTAAACGTAAAGTTTGTTCTGAGCTTGATCAAGTGATCAGTTTTTAGCTAAAAAATCAAAGTTCCCAGAATCACTCAAAACTTGAATGACTACGTCCGCCTTGATGATAGGATCCGAATGCAACTCGTTTCACTCAAAACCGAGCTCGTATGAGGAAGATATCACGTTCTGTCTACTTTTCCAAATAGAATAATTTTTGCAAAAAAAAGGTACAGTCACTGCACAGTCAGCAATCCATATTGCTGACGTTGTAGGTGACTGGGTAGGGTCAAAGGTGGTCAATGGCCAACCAAGTTTCGCTAAGTGGCACATTGTGGTTGGTTTGCAGTGTGGTGATTTGGCTCGTTTTTATTGGTTGGAGGATGTACCAACGAGGAGGAGAATATGTGGCAAGCTCGGAGGTCACCACGTGTCTCTCCCCAAAGGTCAGACTTATCGGCGTGTAGTGTAAATTTTTATGGGCAGGTTAGTGGAGTCAAACCTGTGACCTCACCCGCACAATGCCCATGCCTTACCATTCTACCATCCCTTGTGACTTAACATGTAACGGTTGCAAAACATATATAAAGTTTAAATGGTTTGTGGTTGGGGGGAGGATGGAGCTAGCTCATATGCCAGCTCCCCTCCCATGTGAACACTATGAAAATTGGTGGCTAACAGTTTGCAGTTAACTAAAAACCACCAGAAGTTCTCTTGACATTTACCGCTCATATGTGACACCCCCACTAAACCTGAAGACTCACAGTTAGCCTAACTGCGCATTTAAATGTGCTAATCTAGGTTTAATGTTAATTAAAATGTGCCTAACATTTAATTAAACTGTGAGTTAAGTTGGCAAAGTATTGGGTAATATGTGTTGTAGTGTGTTCTTTGAAGTCATGGTTCAAATTTTACATTGTTTCCATGTTGTTCTGGCTATGAGTGGCTTGATAGTCTATAGATAAATGATTGAGGAGGAGTGTTGACAAAGTTCCTATTACTACAATGGTATTCCTGGTATAGATGTATTATTTCTGTGACAGAGTGACAAAGGTTCTTGTGGGTTGGTTGTCTTCTAATGTTTGATTTTTTTTTCAAGGATTGTTAGAGAGCTTGTATGTTGGATTAGGTGACATAACTTGTGGTCCTTATGCTCAGAGGTTGGATGCATAATGCAAGACATAGGATAGATAATTATGAGTCTAATCATGTGATGTTTCTTGTCTCTTGTTGAAGCTAGTGAAGTTTATATTGTTGTTTTTCCTATAAGATTGTTTATATAGATTCCTATTTATGAGAATGATAATTGTGATAGATTCACATTCTTCATGAGATTATTTCTTGTCATTTCAAAAATTGTTGCTTTAAGTCCTTATTCATGGTAATAGGAAGGATAATGATATGTTTATATGTTGTTATTGTCTTGCTTATGAGGTTGAATGCTTTTGAAACTTGTTGGTGTATCATTTTAGATTGAGAACAATATTCAAAGTTCAGAAGTTTGGTTTGCATGAATTATATATTTTCAGGAAGTAAAATGATTTATGGTCACAATGATACATGCATTGTTGATTTAGTTTGAGACTTTCACGAGGAATATAGTTATTGTAGCAAAGAAGAGATTTTAATCTGGTTTGATGAGTATACTGATTTGATGTTCTAAAATAATTGTATTTTATCATAGTTTGAGTTTGGAAAATGTTCAGGTTCATTCTTTTTCAGGTGTATGTGGGTCCAGTTTGAAACATTTTGAAAAGTGCTCTACTAGATCGTTGTTGAATTTGGTCCCAGTCTAAAATATTGTGAAACATGGATCACAAGAGAGCTAAGGAAGTAGTGGCTTCCTTCTAGTAGCAGTTGGAAAATATATTAGAGATAGTAGCCTCTAGCAGGTAGGATCCTGCCCACTAGCAAATGTTGTCACCAGTGCAAGATGTAAATGTTTTTAATAATAATAAGAATATGAAGCAGACAACATCAACGATGGTTTCTCCATTAGGGTTTTCCACCTAAAAATCCAATGTCCCTTTGTGTTTGTGTGTTGTATTCTCATGTCTTATGTGCTCTTACATTTCATGTTACTCATGATTTACTAAATATACCTAGATCTATAACATAATGTGCTACTAATGGAGAAATAGTTCTGGTAACTTTGAAAAGGAAAACATAAACCCATTAAAAAAAAAAATATTGCATGAAATACTGATTCATGCACCCCACCTCTATATTTTTAAAATTATATTAGGTCTCATCTCACTAGAGATAAATGGTTAAGATTCATCTATTTGAATAATGTATAAACCTCAAATTTCATTACATTAAACTAACTTAAAAAAAAAGTACTTTCATAATTCCTTTAATTAAAGTGAATTTTCTAAGGTCGAAATATTTGGATGACTTCCACATGCGTTGACATCTAAACTTATGTATAAGTTCCCAAACGATGGTCCAACCATCACCATATTCCTTCTCTAAGATGCTGAGAAAAAAACATTTTCATAGGAGGAATCACATAAGTAATCACTTGTGACTTTAGAATATAATTTATAAGGTAAGCGATAGCTTTGACTAAATCAAATACTTTCTTTTCCATAGGGGAACTTTATTTCATGCTCCTATAAACATTTACTTATAAAAAGAAATTAGGTGTTCTTCATTCAAAAGTTTATTTTAAGCAATTATGGTTGAGTGTGTTGGAATATTGTTGAGTGTGTGTTTTCATTGATGTAAATAATGTAATTGTTTGTGTTGTCATTAACAATATCTAGCTTAATGTCAAGGATGAAGTTATAGTTTGGGTAACCTATATTTGAAGTTCATTCCTCTCAAGTTCTCCATACCAAATGAGAATGAAAGGTGCATAATTTAATAGCTTGTTCTAATACCTTTCCAATGGTATATTCCACTTCATCTAACTCTAAAGGAATGAGGAGGAAAATTCATTTGAAGTGAGGTAGATCCATAAAGGTTCCAACATTGTCAAAGTTCTAGTATGGTAGATTGGAACCCAAGCTAGTATGGACTAGCTCGGTAAGATAGGGATGAGTATGAGTTTGGCTTCATAAAAGATCCCACACACACATGTCGGTATGAACATTCCCGATGGGTTATGGATTGGTAGAAGGGCACATAGTCTAGTCCCATATGTGAAAAGGGTCATTTTTTAAATAATTAGAAAATCATGTTTTATCGCAAAATGATCCTACCTTAATCACAACCACTAAAACATTATTAACACTAATTAAACTTGATTAGGTCTCTATGGGAGAGGATTAAGGAATCTAAATTATACAAAAATACCAAATCCCCTAGCCCTGCATGACATGGAAAGTCCTCATGGATAATAGGTGGAAGAATTGATGATGTGGAAAACTTAGCACATGGCATGTGTCATGCATATTTGACATTTTTTTCCACCCATGTGGACATTTGTTGAGTAGAACATGGTAAGTACATGTCAATGTATGGAGACAAGGAAGGAACTAAATTATTGTAGGAGATGACATGGTATATGAATTACCAATTAACATAGCTATGGTGGGTCCCTCCTTGGGATACTAGGGCACTAGGAACTAGAGTGAAGCTTAGTTATAAAATGCCAAGGTTGAGCCTATATGATGTGGTAGTGTACACGTCATAGTGATAAGGTAGAAGACATAACACATGGTATCTCATGGTTGGTCCACCATGGATTGCTATGGGAAACCTATACGTCTCAGGATGTGTGCTAGGAGTTTTTTTTATGAGTCTTTTGTGTGTATTTTGTTTTTGGAAAAATGGCCAAATATTTTAGTCGAAAACCCAAAATATGGCTCGTGTGGGGTGGAAAAAAATATACTGGGCACCAAGAGGATGAAACAATTATAGACCAATGTGGTATACACGTTCTCTTGGGTAACAAAAACATTGGCATCAAGCAGTAGAATTGGAAATTGATAGATCCTAGGGTATCAGGGCACTAAGCATACATGGAGTGTGTAACTGACTTGGGGGTTTTAGCTTGCAATTACCGATCACAAGTCACCATGAGACTCTTGTAACTTACTCCTCCCACATCTACCCACTTTTACAAGTGCTCCAGGTAAACATTGTTGAAAAATGCAGCAAGAAATTCTCAATTTGATTATGACTTGGTAAAATTGAAAAAAAATGAATTTGCACATCAACAGAAAACTTGGATGTAGTTAAATTGTGTGACATGTCTTTTGTTCGCCAATTTTACTCAATAAATTCAAGTTGGAGGAGTTAGAGTTTATTTAATCATGCGTGATTTCTAATTTGTAGCGATTAAGGTCCATTATTTCATGTTGTTTTACTTAAACTAGTTCCAACTATTGGAGGAACTAGTGGAAGGTCAGTTGTGCAATGAGACTTTACACGCTTGGTGATCATGCAATTAACCAATCAATCAACCCAACATAGCTAGAGCATGCAAGGAGTTCTAGTTCCCCAACTGTGGTAGATATTCCAAAGCAATGTAACATCAATTTTAGACTAGTCAAGTGTTGCATGTAGATAGATGATCAATCTTAGGAATTGCACAATCCATTTTGGAGAAATTTCTAAGTAATATGGGCCTAATTTCTCAAGAATTGTGCAAGGAAATAAGGGCTCAAGAAAATGAAAAAATTGACCAAGTTTGGTTCAGATCTTCTCAGTGAGAAGAGAGATAGGTTATTCACTTGCAAGTTGATCTCAGATTGAGCTATAAAATATAATACATCTCTAGTCATTTAATGAATGCAAGCAAGAAAACAGGTTTTTAGTAGATTTCTTTCCTCTTGAAAAATATTGTGTTCATGTGTGTTATTTCTCATTGCCTATTTGTGGTTGTTGTTCTAAATTGTGAATTGAATTCTGCATAGTAGTAGAGTAGGTTTGTGTCTTGTGATTTTGATTAAAATTTCATGAGCAGTTGCAAATCTACACCATAATTTCTACATGGTATAAGAGGAGGATTCACATTAGAATAGGAATTTCGAAGTTGGTTCTCAGTAGAATCAAATTTACAGTTAATGTAGTAGGATCTTTACAGAGTTGGGAAGATGACCTTCAATGAGTTAAGACTAGAGTATGCCTTGGAAGGAGTCTCTAATTTCATCGCATGGAAGGATGGCATGGAAGTGGTATTGGATGGAAATGGATTTATAGAATACATCAAGACAAATGTTGTAAAACCATAAGCATTGGATGCCCAGAACCTTCCTCATTGGAATAAAGATATAGCCAAGGTGAGGAGAATAATATTGGAGGGAGTATGAGGACACATTGTCCCCAATATTTATGGGAAACAAAACTCCTTACGTAATGTGGTAGGAACTGATGGATTTGTTCAAGAATAACAAAAACCATAGGAAATTGGCACTCGAGGATGAACTTCAAAATATCAAGATGCCAAAGAATGAAATTATTCAGTAATTACAAAGTAGGTTCACAAAGGTTTATGATGAGATTGCAAGAGTTGGTGTTATTGTTTCAGATGATGAATTGGTAATCCTATCCCTTCTACGCCTTCCCAATACCTGGCATAACTACCAAGATTCGGTGAAAGGGAGGGAGAAAATACCAAATTGGGAATGCTTATGGTCTGATTTGGTATAGGAGGAAATAAGGTGGAATATGAAAGATGGTACTTCATCCAAGGGTGAGGATGAAGAAAACTGTTCTTTGGTTAGAAAGGGAAAGAAGGGAAAAGGGAAGAAATCTAAATCCAAACCACAATCTAGCCAATGGGGTAAGAAGAAATATTTGTCCAAAATTAAATGCTTCCATTGTTGTGCATTCAGGCATTATGCCATGAAGTTTCCACACAAAAAGACAAGCAATAACACCCCATAAGGAGCAGCAGGTGAAGCCTTGGATTCATAGTTTGAGCTTGAATTTACCCTTATCACATGCATGGCCAACACAGTGATGGGGAGTGTGTGGTACTTGGATTCAGGTGCATCGTTCCACATGATAGGGTGTAGAGAGTTTTTCAGTGACTTGAAGGAGAAATATTTGCAGATGCACATCAAGCTAGGGGAAAATGGAAGGTACAATGTGACTGAGGTTGGTATAATCACCTTTTAGAGGGAGTCAGGATCCCATCTTAGACTAAAAGATGTCATGCTCATTCTCGGCTTAAATAAAAATCTCATCTATGTTTAATTTTTGGAAGAACATGGTGATTATGTGATACTTAGCAAAGGAAAATAATTCCTGAGACACATAGCCACACGACAAGTGAAGCAGATCGATGTTCATGTGAATAACTTGTATAAGTCAGATGTGGAAGACTATGTTGCATTAAGAACTAAGGTGAAGAAATTGCAAGGCCATGATGTCAGTGAACTTTGGCATAGAAGACTTGGTCATTTGCATCATGGCACCTTGAATATTATGTAGCGAATAACCACTGGCATCCCCAAAGCAACACTTGAGCATCAAGATGTATGCAAAGGATGTACATTGGAGAAGTACACAAAATCCAAATTTCATGATCGGGATCGTCAAGCATATATAGTCTTAGAAAGGATCCACTCTGATGTCCATGGACCTTTCTCGACAGCCTCCACTACCAGATACAAATATTTTGTCATTTCTATTGATGACTTATCAAGGAAGTGTTGGATCTTCTTCAAGCGAAAGAAATATGAGAGATTCACCAAGTTTGTAGAATTCAAGGAATTAGTTGAGAAACAAATTGGAAAGAAGGTGAAGGATCTCAGGAGTGATAATGGAGGTTAGTACGCATCAAATGAATTTAAAAGTTTCTATGCGAAAGAAGGCATTCGACGAGAGTTGACAACACCCCACAACCCACAACGCAATGGGGTAGCTGAGAGAAAGAAATATAGCATTGTGGAAAAAACGAGGGCTATGTTGCATGACCAAGCCTTACCACTACATTTTCATGCACAAACATGCAACAAATAGTATATTTGTAGAACTAGAGCCCTTGTCATATTTTTGGTATGATGACATTGGTGGAGGCTTTCTCGTGGAGAAAGTTGAACATGTCATACTTTAAGATTTTTGGAGCCTCTATTTACTGCCATGTCTTGAAATAATCAAGGAAGAAGATCGAGCCAACAAAAAAGTTGAGGGTATTTGTGGGTTACACAGAAGCTCCCCATAACTACCATGTGTACTTTCCATCCCTCATAATGATAGTTGTATGAAGGGATGTAAAATTTGATGAGGAGAAAGTGATGTAGTGCTCCCTTGAGAGGGAGCTTCATATCCCACTAGAAGAGGAGATTTTAGCTCCAAAGTAGAGCCTCAGGAAGCTATGGAGTTTCCACAAGTAAAGGAGTAAAGAGTAGAGACATCCACTCAAGCAAAAACATCTAGAGAAGGCAGAAAAAGAGGTAGGGTAGTTGATAGACTTGTGAGGGATGTAATGAAGAATGTGGGAGGTCCTTGAAATTTGTGTAGGAAGAAGAGGTCATCTAATTGATACAATGGCTACATGGATCTAGTGACTGAGCATGTATACACTAAGTCATCCTCTTTCAAGTAAGTAGTAGAGAAACCTATATGGGTTGATGCAATGGTGGAGGAATATTGATCCATTGTAAAGGAAAACGTTTAGGAAGTGGTCCCAAGACTGGTGGATAAATTAGTTGTGGGTTCGAGATGGATCTTCAAGGTTAAGCATGTCGCAGACGAAATAAAAAAGAAGTATAAGGCCATATTTGTGGCCAAGGGGTACTCTCAAGTTGAGGGAATTTACTATAAGGAGAAATTCTCTCATATAGAATGGTACTCATCCATTAGATCGATTCTTACTCTAGCTGTACAGATGGGGTGGAAGATCCATAAAATAAATGTAAAAACAACATTTCTCAATGGCGTTATTGAGGAGGAGGTGTACACTGAGCGATCATAAGTTCTTGACACACTTTATCAGGAGTCGCATGTGTGCATACTCAAGTGATCATTGTATGGTCTCAAACAAGCACCCCGTGCTTGGTACACCAAGCTCGATAGCTCTCTCCCTAGTTCGGGCTTCACCAAAAGTGGAGCAGATGCACTATCATATCTTGGTAGAAGGTAAATTAATTATTATTTCCTTATATGTTGATAATTATATTTTAACTAATGATGAACAGTTGATCATATCTTGCAAGATAATTTTAAATGAATGACATGGGTCTCATGCAATACTTCCTTGGGATGGAAGTGTGGGAAGGTGACGGGGAACTATTTATCTCAAGGCAAGTATGAAAATGAGATATTGTAGATATTTTTCATAGACAATTGCAAACACATGGAGTCACCTCTAGCAATTAACTGGAGAAAGGAGCATTCTACTTCAAGTGAGGAAGTGGATGCTACCATTTATCGATAGCTAGTGGGTTTGCTAATGTATCTTATAAATGCATGACCAGATATGTTCTATGTATTCAACTAGCTGAGCCAAGCTATGGTTAGGCCAACCAAATTATTTTAGAAAGTATCTAAGCATGTTTTACAATACCTTAGAGGAAATACCCAGTTTGGACTATGGTACAGATGGACACAAGGAGTGAACTTGTGTGGCTTCACAGATGAAGATTGGGCGAGAATTCCATTAGATTGAAAGAGTACATCAAGCAAAATTTTTAGTGTTGGGTCCATGACTATTTCTTGGTAGAGAAAAAAGTGAATATATGTGGCACTCATCTTGGGAGAAGCAGAATACATTGTTGCAAGTCAAGCATCTTGTGAGGTGATTTGGATGAGAAAGATACTTGTGGGACTATTTAGCCAAATTATGGAGTCAACTGTTATGAGTTGTGATAGTTAAATTTGCATTAAGCTCTTTGAGAATCATGTATTTCACGATTGATCCAAGCATATAGCGATCCGGTATCACCATTTACAGGATTGTGTACAGAGGCGGATAATGTTGCTACAATACATTCCAACAGAGGAACAATATGTTGACATTTTGATAAAAGAATTGTCAAGAGGGAAGTTCAACTTCCACAGGTGAAAGATAGGGGTGGATGATAATCCCTTTCTTGCTGAGAGGGGGTGTTGAAAAATGTAGTAAGAAATTCTCAATTTGATTTTTCCTTGGTCAAATTGAGAAAATTTGAATTTCCACATCAATGGACAACTCAAATGTAGTTAACTTGTGTGACATGGCTTGTGTCACCTAGTTTACTCAATAAATTTGAGTTGGAGAAGTTAGAGTTTAGTTAAGAATGTGTGATTTCTAATTTGTATCAATCAAGGCCAGTTATTTCAAGTTGTTTTTAGTTAAACTAGTTCTAACTGTTGGACGAATTAGTGGAAGGTTAGTTGTGCAATGGGACTTCAGCCAAACTGAATGATCATCAAGTTAACTGATCAATCAACCCAAAATAGCTAGTGCATGCATAGAATTCGAGTTCCCCAAATATAATGGAGATTCCAAGGCACTATAATGTCAGTTGTAGACTAGTCTTGATTGTACAAATGTTGCATGCTATCAAATGATCAACCTTGGGAATTGTGCAATCCATTTTGTAGAAATTCCTAAATAATATGGGCATAATTTCTGAGGAATTGCAAAAGGAAATAAGGGCTCAAGCAGAGGTAGAAATTGACTAATTTTTTGTCAGAACTTTTCAGTGAGCAAAGAGATAAGTTATTCACTTGAAAGTTGAGCTCAAATTAAGCTAGCAATTGTAATACATTTGTATTCATCAGATTAATGCAAGTAGGAAAAGGGGTTTTTATCATATTTATTTTTCCTGGGAAAATACTATGCGCATGTGTGTTATTTCTCATTGCATGTTTGTGATTGATGTTCTAAATTGCGAATTGAATTACACAGAGTGGTGGGGTAGGTTTGTGTCTTATGATTATGATTAAAATTTCATGAGCAGTTGTAAATATACACCATAATTTCTATAAACATCAACTAAGAGCTGCTATGACATGACCCGACTTCCAAGATCTATTTATGGAAGTGGGGTCGACACACCGACAACTTACAAAATTCCCTCAGGGACTACATGCCACTCAAGAGATTGCAAACCACTCCAGATTTTCAATCCTTGATATGGAGCTCTTTTTACAAGGGAAACTCCCCAACCACATGCACAACACAAGATTAGTGCAATTATGAGGTCCCAACTGCACACATAGGCCCACCTCTGTGCGATTATGACCGAAATTCCAAAGTTCAGTGCGAGCAATCCTGAGATTTGAGCCACCTATCTATAGTAGCCTCCAGACCACTACCTAGAACTGATTTTAAAATTTGAGAATCATAAATAATATTCCAGTGATGCTAACAATTCAAAACTTGAATAAGGACCTACTTTGATACTAATTGTTGGAAATATCAAGTATCAAGTATCTACAAAAACACTTGGTATCCCATGTATTCATCAACCATTCAATAAACTATCAATTCGTGAAAAAGAGAAATATCTAGAGTACATCACAGAACCATGTTTATAACCATCATATAGCCATAATAGAAACCATGAAAAATCAACCATAAGATCACTTAATTACCAATACATGTGCTCATATCCACAATGAGGAACATAGCTTATATTAACATATGCAAAAACCAACCAAGTCATGGACTTCCGCATACCATTCAACCATAGATTGGGTTGAACCAAATCTTTCTTTCAGCCAATCACCCTCGTGCCATATTCCAAGCATGAATGTGGGATCTCATGGGTTAAACCAAGATGTAACCAAACAGGGAATCCAAAGGTTAAACCACATGCACCATCAATCTATTTTTATCTCACCTAAACTAGCCCCGAGATCACAAAACCAAACCAAGCTTGGATTCCTTTGAATTCCTTCACCATAACATGAGGAATTTTCCTACCACCACCCACCTGTTGAGGCCTTCCTGGAGAAAACCATCTCCACCCCAAACCTTTGGGATTTTCTTAAGACCAAATTACCTGATTCCAAAAACTTCCAACAATCCAAATCTCAACCAAGAATGAATCCCATCACACCATGGTTATCTAGGAATTGGAAAAGCAAGACTAAAACTAATATCAAACCAGGAAAAATACATGGTAATGACAACAAATTAACCAAATTAATAAATGCATGTAACATGCATTCACATCCCAGCAAGTAAATCACACATGCAACATGTTATTTGCAAGATCTTCATGTTGAAGTTGTTGATCCAACATCTCTCATTCCTTTCCTTCGCTTTTCCTTTGCTTGTCATTTTCCTCTATTTGCTTTCTTGCTTGCCTATCTCCAAATCCAAGTGAATAGTAAAGTGATCCAAGAATGCTCTAAGTGTGCAAGAGTGAATGAGAGCCAAAACTCAACTAGCTAAAGTTGTGAATCCTTTCTTTGATGCCTTTTTATCATTGATGTCCCCTTTTCCCTTCATTTTCCTCTAATTTCCCTTGCATGCAAATTTGTGTCTCTTCTTCTCCATTTTCTCCTATTTTCCTTTATTTTCATAATTAAATGTCGTCTATTTCCTCTTTTCCTTTGCCAATTCCTTTTCCAATTTCCATAGCCATCAATAAATCATAAGTGATTCCCACTAAAGTGTTTTATTTTTCCTTTATTATCCTTTATTACTTTGAAAATTTAACCTGAGGTTGTTACAACTTTGTTCCAACTTTAGTTCTAGGGAAGAAAAATTAATGGTTTCGGCACACAAATAACAAAGTTGTTAAAATAAAATATATTTGAACTCGGGGGGGATATTGAATTATATGGGTAGAAAACATAATCTAAATGACATGAAATTGCATATGTCTCATGAAATTTGAATGTAAGTCTATTTTGGTTAAGTAAACAAGAGGAAATTCATGAAATTTTGAAAGAGTGAACTATATTGCAGGCAAGAAAGATGAGTTGAATGCATGATTCACTTAAGAAGAGATAAAGTATGCTTAGGAGTCTTTGGAAAAAGTTGAAGGTGAAGAATGTAAGATATTTGAATAAATGAGAAGATTAATTTAAGTAATCATAATTAAAGAAATACTATGTGAAAAGGAATTGCAAATTAGACAAGTTGAGGAAATAAATGAGGAGTTATCTAAGAGAGATTTAGTGTATAGAGCAGATTTGGGAAGGTTTAGAAGAGATATAGTGGAAGATCAATTGGATCAAAGAATCAAAAAGGAAGAGTCTACTATTGAGAAATATCAAAGTAAGAAAGAAAATATGGATTTCAATATTGTTTCCTAAATCAAATTTAAATGAATATCCATTGGATCTGAGCTTGAAAATGTACAAAAAAGGGATTTGAGTCACAATGAAGGTTGGTTCTTGTAAAGATCATGGGATTGGTGTCTCCATCAGATTGGTTCTTGTAAATACTAGGGTATTGGTGTCTCCTTCAGGTTGGTGCCCGTAAGGATTAAGGAACTGGTGTCTTCTTCAGGTTGGTTCCTAAAAATATTAGGGGATTGGTGTCTCCTTCAAGTTGGGGCCTATAAAAAGTATGGGGTTGGTGTTTCGTTCAAGTTGGAGCCTATAAGTATTAGGGGATTGGTGTCTCAAATAGGTTGGTTCCTACAAATTAGAGGGGATTGGTGCCTCTAATGGTTTGGTTCCTACAAATAAAATGGCTTTTGTGCATCCTATAGGTTGGTGCCTACAAATGTTGATGTAATTTGAAGTTGGTGCCTATAAATTGATCAAATCAAAAGAAGTCTTGTGGTTTTCTCATGGATGAGTTCCACATATATCATGTGTTCATAATGTGTGTATCTTGATTTTTGTATGTTTTTGTTATATAATTCCTTATATTATTAAAAAAATTCTTTATAAAATTCACCCCCCTCTCAATATAAACTTGATTTCCATCAATCGATATCACATCATGTTTCTTCAAAAATATTATAATCACCCAAGGTAGATCAAAAGTGACCATGGTTAGTGAGGATGGATTTTCCCCAAAAGGAGCATCATTATTGAATGGATCAAAGTATGCAATATGGAAGGTAAGAATAATTTTTTATCTAATGGATCTTGTTTTATATGTATGGCAATCTATAGTGGATGGAAAGAATAACAATAAGTATAATACAAATTTATGAAGGAAATTTTGAATGCATTGTAAAATTCATATTTTGATAAGGTTATTCATTGTGATAATGTAAAAGGAATATTGGATAAGATGTGATGTATTTATGAGGGATATGACATATACACTTCATATGAAAAATAGATAGAGAAATCATCTTTGGAGGAAGAAGTACACATTGAAGACTATGATTGCTCAAGTAATGAACCAAATGATGAAGAAGATCCCCTAGTCATGAATGCTCAAGTTGTTGATAATCAAAATAACAATTCATATTCAGAGGATGAAGCTAAAGGTGGAGAACATACAAAATAATTGAAATCCATAGGTAAGATACTATTCAATTATAATCATACGAGTCATCATATTTCAAATGTTCATATCGATTTATAGAATATAACAAGTAAAAAGAGAAATATAATGGTAATAAATATTTCTATGAGCTCTGTAAGAAAGGTCTTTAATCCATACAAGATGATAGCTCATTAGAGTAAAGTAATAGATACACATCTAATAGGAATGAAAAGGGACCTATAATCATGATTATATAAGATCATCATATTATTCAAGAAATTAAATATAATCATAAAGAAGCATCTCATTCATAAGCATAAGGAGTTGGAAAAGAAATAGATCTTGGGTATGAATTTGTTCTTTCCCGTGATGAAATAGAGAAACCTAGAAGAAAGATCAAAATACAGATGGAACATGAAATAGATCAAGAAAAAGTTGAAGTAGATCTTGAAGGTGAATTATTTAGTGCCCTCGAAGAAATAGATAGAATTGGGAAAAAGAAGAAGAAAGAAAAAGATATATTATTCAAGTATGAAAAAGAAAGGCATAAATATGAATATTAGTCACTCATTCTTTTGAGAATAGACTCAGAGGAAGCCAAGAATATTGAATACACACTCTTAGAATAGTTGAAAGAGAAGGAAAAGTAATGTGAGAAGCTACATGAAGAAATAATGTCCAACAGATATGAACTAGAAAAGACCAAGGCTCAATTGAATCAAAACTTAAAGTATATTAAAGGATATGAAAAAGAGATGAAATTCTAAGCATTCAAAGACCTCCCCTCATAAAAACTAGTATGGGTTATGAAGGAGACACAATTACCAAGGGAGTTTAAGATAAGGATCTAAAATCCTATGCCAAAAAACTCAAGTGATCCAACAGAATTGCAAACAAAGGCACCAACCAAGCTCAGATGAAGCATAAGAGGATTCATGATAACAATTTGAAAATACCTAAGAATAATGCAAAGAATTAGAAGAAATTGATCAAGGATAGTCAAACCCACTCTAGAAGGTTCTTTCCCGCACAAAGACAAATTATTCTCAAGTACCAATATCTATTATATGGCTATTATTATTATTGTATCATTTATGGTAAAAACATTGTTAATTGTAGAGATTATGTTAAAAATGGTAACATTAGAAATATAAGTAAAGGTTCCTATTAGATCCCAATGAGTAGATATCCATAAATTCACAAAGAAATAACCCCAAAAGTAGCAAATCCTTTTTTCTTTCACTTAATCACTTTGAATGTTATAATCATAATAATTATGACCACAAACTAGCTGAGTGTAGAAGTGGAAAGAAATGACCTCCCTCTTAGAATGAGAAAAGAGAAGAAGGAATTCAAACACAAAGGGAAAAGAGGCCCAAAGAGGTAGGAGAGTGTGGATATGCACTCTATGCTCAAAATCAAGGAAACCGATAGCATATTAAGAGTGGGCGTTCAAAGCACATGACAAGAGATAAAAACTATGACAACATGCACAAAGGATTCAACTACAATGAAAATAGAGATAAAAATCAAGCTAAGGACCAAGAAAAACATGTTCATATCAATAATAAAGGTCACATGAAAATTCGATTAAAGAATCGACATAAATCTAAGTTTTCTCATAAAGATAATAGGAGTAAATTTAAAAGAACTATTCCCCAAAGAAGTATCTATTAGAAATAATATTGAGGGGGCGTGAATCAGTATTATCAGATCAATAATTTAATTTTCAAAACTGATTTGTATACACTACTTCAACTCAGTTAACTAGGGTGTATACACAACTGTACTTAATGAAACCAGCGTATATGCAGAGATCTTTTGATATACCCAAATTACCATGTATTGAACTTTAATCAGTATATTAGGAATTCATTAGACAGTGCAGTAAAAGTAGAATAAAGTATCACATATAAGAAATACACATGAACGCCAAGATATAAGGTGGAAACCCAATGTGGGTGAAAACCACCTGCTGCTATTGTCTCTGTCTTCTTTTAATAATAAGAAAATTTTGTTTACAATTTTTGTATTGGTGCAGTCTTATACCAGTATGCAGGCTTCTACCTGCAGAAGCCTACAACCTTCTCTCATTCTACAACTTCTACTGGAAGGAAGCTACAACCCCCTAGCTCTTCTACTAGCAGATATGTTTTCTAGTATGTAGGCGCTGACCTACAGAAGGCTACGACCTTCTTTCTTCCTTCAGGGACCTCATTTCATAAATTTTCAGACTGGATCCATCAACAACATCATTCAATCATCAAATATATCTGCATCAACCAATCTCCTTTTTAACTAACCACAACCGAGTCAATCAATCACATTGACAGCCAATCAATCTGATCATTCAGAATGTTGTCACCAGAATATAATACCCAGAACCCAAGCCAGAACCCGGAGCACTGCAACAAAAAAAAGGAAGAAACTAAAACATATTTTATAAGGTATACGCTTCTTCCACGTGTCAAACCTATGTGTATACATGCTTTCCTCAAAGCCAAGTAGCGTATATATCTACAATTATAAATTCAGAATTATGCAGCTATTCTAGACTTTAGTTATACCCAGATCATATCATTTACAGAATAATATATGCATCAGAATTCAGATCTAGAATATACATGAGTAAAAACACCTAATGATAATTCATTTTATGCCTCAAGATCCTAATCTATCATTAAATCTGATCCCTCGTCATTAGCTTCATCCTTGGTTTAGATCCAACAATGCACCATAACCCAATAACTTGCATACTAGATCTCACACTTCATTAGATATTCGATACTTTCACACTTTGGCCTAATGGTATTCTACTCCTTTTATAGTTTTAGGCCTTTCTCAATACCATGGACCAAAACCACTTAGGACCAATACCTTGGACAAAATACCTAGGGTCAATACCTCAGACGAGATACCTTGGACCAATACCATGGATCATGGACCAAATATTTCGAACCAAAAATTTAGTTTTCCAAGGTATACACACTTTTCCTTTTGTGAAAGTGCATGTGTACATATACGTGACTTGTATATAGTGAACCTGCATGTATACGCAGCTTGGTCAATGGTGAACCCGCATATACCTCTCTTTCTTCATTCTGTCAAGACTGATCTGTAATTCTTTGTTGTTTACTTGCTATACTTTGATCTTTAATCTGAGTGAGTTTCCTTATGAACTGATTCCTTGAA
Organism: Pinus taeda; assembly: GCA_000404065.3. NCBI lineage: Eukaryota > Viridiplantae > Streptophyta > Pinopsida > Pinales > Pinaceae > Pinus > Pinus taeda. Next base: position 107,036 of record APFE030281005.1, on the reverse strand, counting down.
GCTGCCCTGCATTTCATCACATTTGTAAACGCTACTATCATGCATTCTATCACATCTAATATCTCCTCTGTAGATTCATATAGCTACCATATAGAAGTGAGTTGTTCTACTACAATTGTGTTGCCATCAAGTACAACACATACATCATAATGCCAACAATCGCCCCCTTTGGACTTGATGGCAACAACCACACCAAGTCACTCTCCCCCTTTGACATCAAGGGCAAAGGGTCACGCTCCCCTTGAGTGCATGTTGAATTCTCTGATATGCTGAAGTGTGCTAATTGAGCTCCCATGATCGAGTCCATGCTCCCCTTAAGCATAAAAAAGGTCTGCAAAAAAATATGTTCTAAAAGAAGAACATGACTCTATACATACATCACAAATGACCTTCCTATCACTAATGACTCATAGATACATCCATCTCCCAACCAAGTGGGGATATACCAAATTTTACTCATCCACCCAACCAAGTGGGGATATACCAATTGTTTATACATGTCAAAAACAAGAAACATTACATCATCCATCCCATGCATAGTGGGGTTACAAATTAGGTATTTTCATGACTTTTACATTAAAATATATACATGACATATATAACAAAGTCCTAATATCTTAAACAATACCATGAAAGTCATCATCAACTACCATATGATTTGCACCATTAGCAGCATCTGTCAATAGCATCCGCACCAGCAACCTGTATATGTCCATCATTAGTTCCCAAAAGATCATCAACCATGTTCTTCCCCTGAATCTGTTCCACCTTTTCACTATCAGATCTGATCATTGCATATGTCAGTAAGAGATATCAAAGCATCATCATAAAAAAGATATACATCAAGTGTTCAACAACTTTATGAGGACCAATATATTAGCATATTGAAACCATCATCAAATAGAGCAGATAATTGACAGAACCATTGCAAACCTCTTTTTTCTGAGTCTGACCCACTGCTTTTATTCAAACCAACATATAAGTGACTATGCCCATAGAAATTCATGTATGTATGCGACAACGCTTCGTGAAAATCACGTATAAACACCTTTCTCTGAAAAATAGGATTTAACAGCAGGATGATGTAGAGACTACTCCCAGCTTTTGTCTGAGATATTCAAATGTCTCTCTGGGCAGTGGTTTAGTAAATATATCAACAACCTATTCTTTGGAGGGAAAATACTCCAATTTTACCTTTTGTTCAAGCACTTGTTCATGTAGGAAATGATATTTGATGGATATGTGCTTGGTCTTGGAGTGCATGATTGGATTCTTTGAAATACAGATGACACTTGTATTATCACATAGAATGGGGATGGCTGGACTACATGTGATATAAATATCTTACAAGGTTTGCATCATCCAAAGTAGTTGTGTGCAGCAAGATGCAGTAGCCACATATTCTACTTCAGCTATAGATAATGCAATTGAAACCTGGAACCCATATAGAATGCACCACCACTAGTGCCTTTTCTGTCATTAACACTTCTAGCCTAATCCGCATTCGTATATGCATGAAGTGTAAGATTTGTATCTCTAGGATACCATAAACCAAAGTTCTGTGTTCCTTGAAGATATTTGAAAATAGTTTTGACTACCCGAAGGTGTGATTCCTTTGGATTTTCTTGGAATCTTCCAACTATTCCCACTGCATTCATGATTTCCTGTCAGGTACCTGTTAGATAAAGAAGACTACCAATCATGGATCTGTAAGTTGGTTGATGTATTGTTGCTGATTCATCATTTAAGCTAAGACTGCATCCTGTTACCATTGGGGTACATACTGGTTTAGAATCTTCCATGCCGAACATTTTCAGGATCTATTTGAGATATTTGGTTTGTGAGAGAAAAATACCATCTTTATTTTGTTGAACTTGTAGACCAAGAAAATAGGTAAGCTCACCAAGTGAGGACGTCTCAAATTCTTACTGCATTACTAAAGCAAAATTTTGACTCATGGATTCTTCATTGTTGCCAAAAATGATATCATCAACATAAACAACAATTATTACCAATTTACTAGTGTCAATCTTTGTATATAGATTGCTAACTGCTGATCCCTTTGAAAAATCCTATTGTTGGAGATATTTTTCAAGACGGTAATACCAGGCCCTTAGAGCCTGTTTTAGATCATAGAGAGCCTTTTTGAGTTTGAAAACAAGTTTTGCATCATTTCAAACAATGAATCCTTCTAGTTGTTCAATATACACTTCTTCTTCTAAGTCTCCATTAAGAAAGGCAGATTTTACATCCATTCGGTATACTTTGAATTTCTGAAAACTAGAAAGAGCAAGAAACATTCTTACGGCTTCAAGTCTAGCTACAGGTGCAAAATATTCTTCAAAATCTATACCTTCTTATTGAGCATATCCTTTGCAAACGAGTCTGGCCTAGTTTCTGATAACTTCTCCATTTTTGTTTAGCTTGTTTTTTAATATCCATTTGGTTCCTATGATATTCTTATCATGAGGTCTAGGAACAAATTCCCAAGTATTATTCTTTTCAATTTTCTTAAGTTCTTCATTCATCGCCTTTACCCAACATTCATATCTACATGCTTCATTTACATTTCGAGGTTCAATGGAAGATAGTAATGCTAGATAGCTTGAAGCTTCGGCAACGATTCTTATTATCTACACACCTACCCCTTTTCCCCTAAAAATTGAGTTTCTAGATGATTTTTCTGAACATACCTCGACAGAGTCTTTTCTTCTATCCTTATCTCTTCTTTTGGTGCTTCATTGGTTTATTCTTCAGAATTAGTGTGATTTGATGTGGGAAAATGATCCTCATATTCTTCATTGTCATAATCTTTGGTTTTTTTATTATCTATTTTGGATTTTTTCATGTTTCATCAACCACAACATCAATACTTTCAATAATGCTCCCAAGTATTTTATTATAACATTTATATCCTTTACTTCAGGAAGAGTAGCCAAGAAGAATACCTTCATCTACTCTGGGTTCAAACTTACCAAGTTTTTCATCAGTCCTTTTGATGTAACATTTTCTTCCAAAAACTTTGAAGTATTTTACAGTAGAAGTCTTACCATACCAAAGTTCATGTGGAGTTTGAGTGTTGTTTACCCGAACATTTGCTTGGGTGAAAATAGTGACGGTGGCGAATGCAGCTTCACCCCAGAAGGTTGTAGGAGTTCTAGATTCATCTAGCATAGCACGAGCCATTTGTTGAATAGTTATATTCGTCCTTTCTACCACTCCATTTTGCTGAGGAGTCCTTGTGGTGGAGAACTACCTTTTATTCCATGTTGTTCACAAAAGTTAAAGAATTCATCCGAGGTAAATTCCCCTCCTCAATTAGATCTGAGGCATTTGATTTTGCGATTTGATTCATTTTCAACCAAAGCTTTGAAGGCTTTGAATTTTTCAAATGCTTCATCTTTATGCTTTAAAAGACCTATCCAACACATTCTGGAAAAATCATCAAGGAACAATATAATGTATTCTTCTCCACGAGCTGACGTTTTTTTTGATGGTCCACATAAATCTGTATGAACAAGTTCAAGAGGCTTACTAGCTGACCCTTCCTTTTCAATGAAGTGAGATATGGTTTGCTTACCAAATTGACATGATTTTCATATAGTATTTTGAGGAATGTTGATATCTATAATATCATGAAGAACCTATAATCTTCATGATTTTCTTATTTGAGAAAAGCTTAAATGTCCCATTCTTCTGTGCCATAGCCAATTTTCATCATTTTTGCTTAGATAGCACTATTGTTGTCCTCCCTTGAGTATGTATAGCTTTTTCGGAGTTCTTGTACCTTTGATCATGGTTTCTCCTATATCAAGCTCACAAAAAACACATCCATTTGATCGAAACACTACTTCATTTCCTTGATCACACATTTGACTCACACTCAATAGGTTATGATTTAAGCCATCAGCATGCATAACATTCCCAGCTTGAACTTTTTCTTTCAACAAAACAGAGCCTTTACCTTTTATGATAGCAAGAGTGTCATTTCCAAATCAGACACTCTTTTCCTTTTCCAAGGCATTATATGAGTGTAGCTTTTCTTTGTCACCTATCATGTGTTTTGAGCATCCACTATTGATGTACCACTGGTTTTCTTGTCCTTATGCATAAAAGGCTATACCACATCTTTCTATTTGTGGTTCTTTCTTTCTCCATATTTTGGGATTTAATGGAGTTTGCGCCTTTTGAGATATTTGTCGAAATTTACTCCTGCATTTAGATTCTTCATGGCTAAAGTTGTTACAGATTGAACATTCTATTTCATTTTCAAGAAGAGAAAAGTTATTATAGGAACTTTTCTTGATCCCTGTCACGTTCCTCTGATTTTGTGCTTCTCTAGTCATGATGGTTTTGTAAGCAACACATTGAGCAGCTTTGTGTCCAAAATTATGACATGAGAAACAATGACCATTAAAGAAGTTCTTGCGATTATCGAATCTACTGACCTGGTGATTGTAGTTTCTATTGATATTTATCTTTGAAGCAAACTGAGTACGATTTACCTGAGGTTGATTGTGGCTTATGTTCATCCTTGAAGTAAATTGAGCCTGATTTACCTAGTAATCTACTTTATGCCTTTGCTGACGATTGTCAAACTGTTCACTGTTCTTTGTTGCATCAAGATAGCTTTTAGTGGAGGTTGATCGCTTCTATGATTGAGATACTTCTTTAGTATATCCAAGACCCGTCTTTATCAGAGGAGAACACTGCACTTTGATAATTTCATTTAAGGTTTCTAATCCTTTGGCAAATATAATATTGAGAGCTTTTGTTTTCTCAAGATCCTTTATTAGACCCGCAATTTCACATTCTAGTTTTTCATTGTGTTTTTCTCGTTCAGAAAGTTGGTATGTCAAGGTATCTATAATCATATTCTTTTCTTCTAAAAAGATTTTGAGTTTAGAGATTTCTTCATAAAGGGCATCTTCATGTAAAGCATCCAGGAAATCATCATCTTCATAAGCCATCAGAAGTCTATAGTCATTACTATTTTCATCTTCATCACTATTTGATAAACCATCGCTATCTTCATGAGTATAGTAGCTATTTTTACTTACACTTTGTTTTCTATTCCATTTTGCAGATTCCTTTCCTTTATCATATTTATCGTTATAAGGACATTTGGCAGTATAATGACCAACTCTACCACAGGCAAAACATTTGAAAGGTAGTTTACCTCTGAATCTTCTGGAACCTCGTTGAAGCTTTTTGACAAAGTTTACTTCCTCTTCTTCTTTTGAAATATGTCCTAATTCATTGAGTTCTTATTTTCCTTTTGCTGAAGCTTTAAATGTGGCTTCTCTGATATCTAATGGACCTCCTTTTCTCATCTCAAAGGCAGTTAAGAATCCGTGAAGCTGTCTCATAGTAATAGTCTATAGATCCTGATTTTCTTCTATGGCAGATACTTTTGATTCAAATTTAGCAGATAAGGATCTTAAAACTTTTTCAACTAAGGTAACTTCCTTTATCTCTTCACCCAGATTCTTCATGTAATTAACAACCTCATCTATACATAAGAAGTAACTAGCTATACTTGTTGGGTGTGGAGCCTGATTATCTTTTGTATTCAAAGGTTTCAATAGGATGTATACCCCAGGAAGACTATACACCCCTTCACGAGGGGGGACTTGTCCCCCTCGTAGGGGTTTGGGGGGGCTAATCCCCCCCAGTTGGGGGTCTAGGGGCCAGCGGTCCCCTGATGGGGGTTCCAGGGTAGTGCCCCCAAAGCTAAAAATAGATGTAAAATTGCCTTGTAAAAGTCTAGTAATTTCTAGTCAATATGGGCCATTCATTAGGCAGATGATCTAATGGTACAAGCTATGTTTAGTTTAGGGTTTTTGGCCCTAGAAGGCAACCCCTCACTATATATGACAGAATTGTATTGTGTTTATGTATATCTGTATTCTGAGTGAGGAAGAGAGAGGAGATTGAGAGAAAAGAGGGTGTTATAGAGAATCTACTATAGGTTGTATCTCTTCAGTTTGATGGATAATATAATAAAAGAAGGACTGGATGTTTCTCCGTGGATGTAGCCCAAACTGGGTGAATCACGTATATATGTGTCTCTCTTGTTTTATGTGTTTTCTATGTTTATATTTCTACAATATTTTATGTGTTCCATTGCTCTTTAATATATAATTTTCTAACAACTGGTATCAGAGCTGAAGGTCTATTTGGCTGATAAACTCGCAGGAGAGAAGGGTTCCTGGTTCGAGTGGGAGTAATGGCAGAAGATGGTAGGTTTAGCGACGAAAAATTCAATGGCCAAAACTACCAGCTGTGGAAGATGTAGATGGAAGATTATCTATATTAGAGAGATCTGTACCTACCATTGAGCAGAAAGACAAAGAAGCCGACAAGTATGAAGGACGCATAATGGGATAATCTCAACAAAAAGGCACTTGGAACAGTACGGTTGTGCCTAGCAGCATCGATAACGTTTAATATTTCAAAGGAAATGACAACAGAGGGATTAATATCGGCATTGGCCAAACTATATGAAAAACCCTCGGCCTCAAATAAGGTATTTCTTTTGAAGCATTTATTTAATATGAAGATATCAAAAGGTGGATCTGTTGCACACCATTTAAATGATTTTAATATAGTTACAAGTCAGTTAAGTTCTATAGGGGTAAATTTTGATGATGAAGTTAGGGCTCTGTTATTTCTATGCTCATTACCAGAAAGTTGGAATGGTTTAGTTATGGCCATTAGTAACTCTGTCTTTGGATCTAGTACTTTAAAGTTTGATGATGTTGTCAGTGCAATCCTTAGCGAGGAAATGTGATGGAAAAGCTCCGATGATACATCAGGTAATGCTTTGACTGCAAAGACTAGGGGAAGAAAAATGGAAAGATGAAAGAGCCTAGGATATCGCAGTAAGTCAAGAAAAGTTAGATCCAAATCTATATCGGGGATAGTGTGCTGGAAATGCGGGAAGAAAGGACACGTGAAGAAACACTGCAAGTCTCGGAAGGGAAAAGAAGGAGACACATAGCAAGAAACTATTCATGAAGCGAATGTAACAAGTGATGTGTTTCAATATGCTTTGATTCTTTTGCTAGAAAATATTATTGATGCCTGGGTGGTAGATTCAGGGGCCCCATTCCATGCCACACCTGATAAGAAACATTTTCACGATTATGCTCAAGGAGATTTTGGAAAGGTTCGATTGGGTGATGATAAACCCTTTAAAATCGTTGGAATGGGTACAATTTTCATAAAATAGCAAAATGGAAATCAATGGCTATTGAAGGAGGTAAGGCATGTTCCAGGTCTAAAGAAAAATATGATTTCAGCAGGGCAGTTGGGAGGTGAAGGTTGCATAACTACTTTCATAGATAAAACCTGGAAGGGCACTAAAGGATCCTTGGTAATAGCGAAAGGAGAAAAGGATGGTACATTGTATTTATGCAATGGTATTTCTAATTTTGTTAATGTTTTAACCTCTATAGGAGAAGATACAACATTGTGGCATCATAGGCTCGGGCACATCAGTGAGAAGGGGATGCAGATTCTCCACTCAAGAAATTTGTTGCCAGGTTTGAAGCTTGTTGATTGAAAATTTTGTGAGAATTGTGTTTATGGAAAATAGGAGTCAGATTCCGTAGAGTTGGGAAAGAAAACAAGAGCGAAAAATTAGAGCTTGTGCATACAGATGTATGGGGACCTCCTTAGGTATCATCTCTTGGTGGCTCTTGTTATTATGTTACTTTTATTGATGATGCAACCAAGAAAACCTGGATTTATTGTATTCGAAATAAATATGATGTATTTGATATTTTCAAGAAATGAAAAGCTTTGGTTGAA
>APFE030281005.1:75902-89452 GCA_000404065.3 Pinus taeda | reverse complement strand
TTTCTTTTGTAAATTAGAAAATAAAACTCATAAAAATTGTCTATTCAATACTTTACACCAATGAAAATGAAAAAATGAAATTTTTGAATTTAATTACAAACTATTTGTGTTTATGGTACATAGTAGTTAATATATAATGTTATTTTTCAAATTATTTATATTTATTGTACATAGTAATTAGTGATATAGTACATAGTAATTAATAATAGAGTACACAAAAGTCAATACTGTCATCATTACACAATAAGAGGGGAGACATTTCAACCAATCATATTTGAGATAAATAGAAATAATTTTATTTAAAAATAACAGATATTATGTTAAAGTACTTTATGTGTAAAAGTCTTTGGTTTGAAATTGTGTGAGTAAAAGTCAAGTCATGCCCACATCAAATGCAATCCCTTTGATTTTGATAACTTAGATGTTTGATTTTGATAACTTAGATGCCCCTATGTCATGACACCTAATTTAATTGTTTTATATGTTAATTTTTTATTAGATTTTTTAGAAATTGTATTTTTTTAATTAAATATTTTCTAAACCATTTAAATTTATAATTTTAATAATTTTTTATTAATAATAAAATTTATTTAAAATCAAAATATAAATATTTTTTTTTCTTTTTTGTTTGAAGCAAGAGTCATATCTTCTATTTCATTAAAACAGAAAATATTTTACATAAAAAAAAACAGTCTGCGAGTAACTGTGGACCAAGGAAAATTTAATCTCTAACTGCCAAGGTCATCGAGCCATAGGCAAGAACCCCCAACCCTACAAACAAAACCTCCAAACCCTCAAAAGACAGACAATGCTTAGGCCATACGATCATAAGAGCATCCCAACATCCTCAATTCCCCCCATGAAACTAAAAAACCAGACTTGCATCTTTAATCACTACCGTCCATTCTCCTCACCCAATCTAGTGGGCAAGGAAGATATCACAATACAAAGACACTCGGTGCTTAACGACCAGGACCCATCAACATGCACGATCGTTCCTGACATAGATCTGCCTTACAAAATCTGAAGGCTAAGTATCATATCGCACGGGTCTAAAGCCCCGAACATTAGCGCATGATGAGGGTGGTAATCAGTCCCTCCTCCATGCCACGTGTAGGTTCGTGGGTGGAATCACATCCATTTCGGAAAAATTGCTTCCCGCTTGAAAGGCCTGCGATAAACCATATACCACCATGGGGGCAGTTTTGCTTCTAGAGAAGGAAAATCGGGGGTATTACGACTGCCGAGAAAGCCAAGATTTCGGCCCCTCATACCATCTCGCCTACGCTTGTACATAAACCCATGAAATATGTTGCTCCTTCCCTCTAGTTGACCATCTGATAAATTGAGACAGCCGAGCATCATACCCCGTGAGTCTTTGAGTTTGTATTTTACCCAAGTTGTTGAGGCCAACAGTGGCTTGCCTCTCACCAAAGACCAGATTGTGAAAAAATAAGCAAACCATAATGAAACCAAGTCATAAAGAACTCACCTCCATGGCTCTATTTCGAAACACCTCCCTGTCTTCATCCACGTGGTCATGAGAATGTGCCTTTAATTTATTTTGAGGCATCTCTCGCCAACCCATCGAAACCCTACTTTCGGTACAGATCACTCCTTGATTGGCCAGAATATCCACCAGTTTATTAGCTGTTCTTCGCACATGGTTAAAACTTATTATACGAATTCATTGGAGGTGATGCTGAATTCTTTAGAATACCTGGATCAACCTCCAATGTTTTGAGACTTTTTTCGGCGTCGTGCCACAGCTAATTCTCTTGACCGAGATAATGATTAACTCAGAATCAGCTACAACAATCACATTTTGGCAGTTATCCTGCTTCATAAAATCTAAACATTGCTCCAAAGCCATTAATACTGCCATGTTGTTAGTGGCCCTTCCTAAATGGCAATGGAAGATGAAAATTATACTTCTATCTTCATCCCTTAATGCCCCTCCAAAGCCAACAGTTCTCGGTTGCCTTTTGAAGCCTCATAAATGTTGTATTTCAAAAAACCCTGAGGGGTAGGATGCCAGAAATCCTTCTTAGTATACATTTTCATTACCTTTCTATCTAGGCCTTGAGGAATAACCCCTTGCATACCTAGCTGACTGAGAATCTGCATTTCAACTTTTGAGGGTGGATTCTTAGGGGAATTTTTCACTATAGTGCCAACCGTCTCCTTAAGCTATATTAAGATCTGCTCAAATAGGCGTTGGGAGGGACTCTTTTCATTTTTGAAGATTCTCTTGTTCCTTTCTTTCCAGACATTCCATATAATGAAGCTTGGTGTAAGAGCCCAAGCTGAGCAAGAAATTCATAATCAGAAAAGTTTCATCTCCAATTGTTTAGGGTATTGATAATACTCCCTTTGTCCTTGTCGGTCTATTGGAAAATAGTGGCAAATGTATCCCACAACGTGGAGGTGAAAATGCAACTATTGAGAAGATCTTCCATTCTCTCCTCTTGGGCTTCACAGAGCTGGAATCTGGAAGGCCCCAAAACACCCCTCTTTCAAATGTTATCCCAAGTCAACATTTTATTATGATGAACCAGCGACATGAAGAGTTTAATCTTCATCCAACCTTGATGCCTCCATAGGTTAAGCCAAATCCTATCCAGAACATGGTTATCTAGCTCAAGGAGAATGCGTTTTGCCTCCTTCAGATTAAAGGTGCCCTCATTATTGTTGCCCCATCTAAGTTGGTCCTTCCCCCCTGTCACTAAAATATTCCTTTGTTGCAACACTTTTATAAGTGCCTCTGCTTTTGCCTTCAAGGGGCTTTCATCCCTGTAATCAATGTTCCTCTAGGTTCTCCATTTTCCTGCACTATTAGTATGATCCCAAAAATCTTTTACCTTAGATAACCCTTGGGTGTTTGTCTCATTCTTGAGATCCAAAAATTTCTCTTTTAACAATATAGGTTCTTGTTGCCATTTGTCCTCCAAAAATAAAGCTAGATCTCCCTCTCTAATTTCCCAGAAGCTATTTTTTTGTACTAAGCCTCTGTTCTCCCAGGCCTTATTCCAGATGTATGAGCCCTTTATACTTCCTCACATCCTTATGTGATCATTATTTTGCCAAGAGCTGGCATATTTATCTTTCCACATGCTAGCCCACTGAGCACTTGGATATTTTACCCAATGCCACTATAGTTTAGCCCCTAAAACATTGCTAAGAATCTCCAAATCATCCAATCCAAGACCCCCATGGTTTTTGGGTTTACAGATTTTTTTCCCAGGATACTAAGGCCCATTTCTTTCTTTCCTCCCCCTTACCCCAATGAAAGTTTCTTTGGATGGTTATGAATTGATGCAAGACTCCTTTTGGTGTTGGGAGTACTGATAACATGAGAAATGGGATTGATTGAAGAACAAACTTTGTAAGCACCAACCTACCAGCCAAGTTTAAAGATCTGATAGTCCATTTCCTAATTTTATCCTGCGTCTTATTAATCATCGACTCCCAAATGCTCTTGTGCAGAGGTTTAGCAGTTAGATGAACTCCCAGATATTTTGAAGGGAGGACATCCCTTTGAAATCCCAGAATTATGGAGATATTCCTTTGAATAGCAATATTGGTATTCAATAAAAAAAAAAAAAAATTAGATTTGGAGAGATTAACTTCCATACCTGTAGCCATGGCAAAGTCATTCTGGATTTGTTTATACGGTAGAGCTTATTTGACCATGGGGATTCCCTGCAGCATTGTATCATCAACAAATTGTTGATGAGTTGAGGCCTGTCCATTCTCAGATAATTGTAGGCCCTTAGTCTTACCAACTTCTTTAGCATGCTTGATAGACCAATCAAGTCCTTCCATCATGAGGATGAAGAGAAAGGGAGAGAGCGGGTCTCCCTGCCTAAGGCCTCTTGAAGGAATAAAAGTCTCGAAAGGAGAACCATTAACCAATATTGAAAAGATAGAAGAAGTTACCAGGGTCATGACCCATCTAACCCAATTATGATCAAACCCAAAAGCAACAATAACTCTACTGATGTAGGTCCATTTCAACTTATCACAAGCTTTGGCTAGGTCCAATTGCATGATCATTCCAGCCTTCCTATTGCTAGTCAATGAGTGAACCACCTCGTGTGCTTGAATGATGTTATTGAGAATTTTTTTGCCTTCCACATAACTGGATTGTTCCATAGAAAGTAGTGTAGGAAGAAGAGGTTTGAGTCTATTGGCCACTACCTTGGATATTATCTTGTATACCACATTGCATAAATTTATGGGTCTAAACCTGTCTGGAGTTTGAGCCTTGTCATGTTTTTGGATCATGGAGATGAAGGAGGTATTGAGCACCTTCAAAATAGTTATGTTCATCCTGGAATCTTCCACTACATTCCGAATATCCTGTTTAACAATATTCCAGCAAGCTTTAAATAAATCCAAATTGAAACATCAGGGTCTGGCGCTTTGCCATTCTGCATTTTTTTGAGGACTTCACTAACCTCCTCTTCAATAATTGGCCTATTAAGGTTGAGATTATCCTCTCTAGACACTGGCCTGGGTATATGTCTTGTTAAGTCCCTGATAAAATGTTCTCTATCTGAAATGGTTTCCTTTGCTATACCTCAAAAGTGCTGAACTAACACAACTTCTATATCCTCATGGGAGTTAAGAAGATTCCCTTCCTCGTCCTTGATCGAAGAGATCCTATTCTTAGCTCTATTCGCCATGGTGGATCTATGGAAAAATCTAGTGTTTCACTCTCCTTCTTTTAGCCATTCAACTCTAGATTTTTGTCTCCAAAATATTTCCTCTTGTTTACAAAGATTCTCCCAATCTTGATGATGTTTTCCTACTTGATCACTTTTGACTTTTTCAAAGCCATCCGTGATAAGGGCTTGGTTTATTTCCTACATTTTATCTTCAACAGATTTTTTTGCTACAAAAATGTTGTCGAATTCATTCTTGTTCCATTCTTTGAGCTTGAGCTTGATGTGCTTTAGTATTTTGTGTAGAAGGAACATTCTTCTACCCTGAATCTGGAAATCTTTTGACCACCATTTTTCAATATTGTTGATGAAGTCTGGGTGGATAAGCCAGATATTCTCAAATTGCAAAGGTCTATTCCTGGGGGTACTAATGCCCTGAACCTCCAGTTGAATGGGGCAGTGATCTGAGCCTCCAAAGGGGAGAACTCTAGCTATCATTTCCTTGTCAATGAGCATAAGGTCCTCTGAGATAATGAATCTGTCTAACTTTGAGGCTACATGAGACTCTCCTCCTCCTTTATTGTTCCAAGTAAAGAGACCATTGCTTGTATCAATGTCAACTAGGTTCATATTATCTATAAAAGTTTGAAATGCTAAAGAGTCTTTGCTTAGAGTTCTTGTTCCCCCTCTTTTCTCCGAAAGTGATCTGATTATGTTGAAGTCTCCCCCCCCCACCCCCCCCCCATGATCCAAGGTATTCCTGCATATCTATCACTGAGATCCATAAGAGAATCTAGAAACCTAAGTTTATCATCCATTCTTTGAGGGCCATAAACATTCGTGACCAGATAGGTATCCATATCTCCCACAGGTCGAATAACCACTGATAAATAATTCCTAGATGCCTCAGCATCTATTACACCAATATTTTGGGGGTTCCAAAGAGTGAGTATGCCTCCTGTTGTATTCTCTTCTTTGACTTCTAGAAACTCAAATCGATTGAGCCATTTACTATGTATTTGTTTTATCTTTTGAATGGAACATTTAGTTTCCTGGATAAAGACCATATCTAGAGTTCCTTGCTTCATTCTATTACTACGTATTCTTTGTTTTATTTTACTACCTGGACCGCTGATATTCTAAGATGTGAACTTCATTATTAAAGATTTGTAAAGGAGCAGCTGGTTAGATCTTTCATCTTACCTGAATCTATCATTAGATTTCCACATTCCATCAATAGCTCATTCTACTTTTTCATGCCTCTTTTCTTGCCTGGGTTTCTAGGTGCTAATCCTAGTGTAGTTTTTATAGTTTTCACACTTTTGTTACCCTGCCTTTCAATGTTTTTTTTCCTCTCCAGCCCATTAGCCTAAGTTTTCCATGTGAACAGCTATTGTACTCTATTGAACTCTTCTTGAGGTAAAAAGTCTACCCCTCCCATGGTTCCCCGTTTCAAGAACTCTTCCAAATCTAGGTGTTCTCTATCAAGAATCTCATGTAGCTTGTGATCCTCTATTTCAATCTCACTCTGGGTCATTTCCTGGTCCATCTCCAATTCTGCATCGCTCATCATAGTCTCTTTTTGTTTACTAATATTCTGTGTTTGTTCACATTCTTCTTCTTTCTCCTTCTCCCCTTGACTTCCTCCCATTTCCTGATCTACTTTTGTTATCGCTTCATCTTCTTCAAGTACTTGGAACCTATCCTGAGTGGCCTGTTTCCCTTCTTTTTGACGTTGCTTTGGCCCCATTTTGTGCCCTTTTCCTCTACGTACCACTTTGTGAAAGCTTTCAGAGTCTTTCATTGTATTAACTTTACTCTTGGTCTCTATTTTACTAAGAGAGCAGTCTCTGAATAGGTTCCCATGCTCATGGAATTTGCAGCATCTGAATGGAATATGCTCATAATCTATTTTTTGCACCCATTCTTCATCAAAAAGTTCCAAAATTACCTCATCCGGAAGAGCTCCAGAGAGATCCATCTCCACACATATCGTTGCAAAGGAAGTATATTTTCCCCTTCTGGTGGCCTCAGAAGCTTTGACAAAATGCCCTAATTTATTTCCAATGGCAGTTAACGATTCAGTTTGCTTGTAATCGAGAGGTAGAGAGTAGAGTCTTACCTAGACTAGGACCGAAGTAAAAGTCTCATGCTTCGGGACAAAATTCATAATCCATGGCCGCATATAGAGGCTTGCTAATACATAGAAGTAGGGCCCTCCTTCAAACATTCTGTCTTTATCATCAATATTTGTGAAGACCACAATGAAGAATTCCTTTGACCCAAGATGTAGGTCTATGCTTCCTTTTGGTTTCCAGTGGTATTTAATCCATATCTATAAATCTTTTTTAGTGGGCGATAATCCCATGAATTTACAAATGATTGCATATGTTAGCATGTGGTCCCTATGCGCCTATGGAACAAGATCATTTAAAACTACTCTGGGTGTAATCTATGCTTTAGGTTTACAAGGTCCCTTTTGTGCTTTTTCTTTTGTTCCTTGTTCCTTGTCTTCTTCCTCATTATCTTTTGTGCTATTGTTCTCCCTTGGTTTGGTGCAGTCTAGCTCCTCTTCAATGTTCCTTTTCCCTTCTTTTGAAGAACCTCTAGCATTTTCTATTGGTTTCTTACCTCTGCTGGCCACAACCTACTTGTAGGAGGGAGTGGAGCTCCCTCCTTTGCACCCTTCCATGGAGATCAACCCCTGCAAAAGTCTGGAACCCCTAGCTGTTCGCCCGCCCTATCAATTCTCCCTTTCGTTTTGAGCATCAAATTGAAATTTCATTGACAAAATATAAAATACTTAAAATGCACTTTTAAAAAACTATTTGAAATTAATAATAAATTAATTTAATATTTCAGAATTTAGACTTTTGTGATCCATAATAATTTTAACAACATATTTTGGTAAAAATCACATAACAGATATTCTCGTTGAGGTGCTTCGAACCAGCCAGTGTGGTTCATGTTCATGACAACATGAGGATGAAATCCAGGATTTGTAATAAATATATGTAGAGAGATGCTAACTAGCCTTTAGGGAGTAACAACTAGTTTGCCTAAAGGTTGAAAAAGAAGGGTAAGGGGATTTTATTTAATTAAACTCTTATTAATTTTTTTTATGAAATAATATTAATTGGGATTCTAATAAAATAATATTAGAAACCAAGCAATTTAAAAAAATAATAATAATAATTATCCACTTATAAACTTATTATTATATATTGTAATATCTTCATAATTATTAATATTAATAGTTTTTAGGCCTAAATAATTAACTAATAACTTAAATTTAGAATATTATAAATTAAATAATATTATTTTAAAATAATTTGTAAAAAAAAAAATATCCCTTTATAGCCTTATTATTATATATAATATATCTTCCTAACTATTAATATTAATAAGTTCAGGCTTAAAATATTAAATAATTAGAATATTATTATAAATTAAATAAATATTATATAAAAAATTATTTGATTAGGAAGAAAGAGCGGGAATCCAGCATCTGTTGATACTCAAGCCATCGTCCCTACTCAAATTAACATCTGCTGATACTCCAACCATCATCCCTATTCAAATTAACGGGTCTCTTTTCAATTTCTAAGGCCTCCCTAAATTTACGCTAATGAAAATGGTAAATTCTAGCAATGACCCTAGCCCCTTCAATGCAAATGTGATGATTGGATTTTTCCGCATGTTCTGCCAAATCCGAGGAGCAAGACCTTCCATATAAGGAATTCCACATGAACAGAGAATGATGAAAACACCTTTCCCATCGTTGGGTTTAACGGGGTCCTTAATAGATCAAAGATAACTCCGAATAGTGTTAAGGGGCCTAAAAGAAGAATGAATCTTTTGCTTCTTCAAGATCCTATTGATTTTATCTATGGTCCCCTGAATAAAAGGAAGATGAACTCCAGAAGACCAATCCTTGGATCAATCTTATTCTTAGGACCTTTTTGAACCTAAGTTCTAATTTCTACTTTTAGTCAAACTAGTTGTTACTCCCTAATGGTTAGTTAGCAACTCTCTACATCTATTTATTACAATGCCTGGATCTGGTTCCTCATCTTGTCCTAAAGATGAACCAACCTCTTGTTCCTCATCTTGTCCTAAAAATGAACCAACCTCTCGTTACTCATGTTATCTTGAAAATGAACCACACTAGTTAATTCAAAACCCGTAGACGAAAATATCTCTTATGTAAGTTTTACTGAAAAATATTATTAAAATTAAAAATATGGAAGATTAGTTGCAAAATCAACTAGGACCTCAAATAAAGTATAGATCCTTAATAAAGGTAAAATAAAAGATTATTTTATTACAGCGTTATCACTCTCATCTTTTTAGTAAAATAAAAGTGAGGTATTGTAGGAAGTTAAGTCACAAAAAAAGATAAAAAAAACCTTTTAGGGTAAGCTACAAGAGAAGAATGATGGTTCAAAATTTTTACTGGATATGTATTAGTAATAGTAAGTGAAGTGAATGGAAAAGTTTAATTGGATAGAAAGAAATAAGTAATCAAAGTTACTCATTATTCTCAGATTACCCATTGGTTATAAAGCACCAATTTAAGGGTAGTACATATAATAAAATATGCATAATCAGTTGGTGTCAATGGGTAGTATGCCAAGAAGTTAGATGAAAGAAAATAGAGTGAGCTCAGGGGGATCTGTAAGAAGAGAAATGCATGATTAATAGAATTAGCATATGTTTAGGGGGACTTTGTTGCCCCCAAATTGCCTGGCCAAAAGAATGCAAGACCCCCCGTTAGGAACTGTGGTCAAAACATGGCTAAGCATGCAAATAATATTACAGATACCCAACATATTCTCTCAACCCAATAAAATATAGCTTCCATTTTCAAAGAAAAATAAAACTAATGTAGAATTTACCTAGTAATGTGAGTTGTGGACTATTGTTCCATTAAATATGAAAATGAACATAAAAAATCTCAATATGACTACATCAATTGAGATATATCAATAGCTAAAAGGTCAACCCAAATTTGAGTTGATAGAGCTAAGAAATATTGTATTAAATTTCACCCCTACCCTGAGAGTCTAGAAGAGAGTCTACATGAATAAACTTCATACTTCTATTGGGGTCATGGAGTTAGCACATTGTTCCAAAAAATTTAATAATTCACAAGACTAGATTCTTTCCTTCAATTCCTACATAGAACATTTTACCCTTGTCATCAAGTCATCAAGCAGTCATGGAAATGAGCCATGAATTAAAAAAGAATCAGGTATGCACTGAACTTCTACCAAACAAGTCATGCAAAACCTTGCCCTAGTGTTTTTGCTTTAGAGGTAATTCAACAACCATTAATATGTAATAAACCAATGGAAATCTTGATATTGACATGAGAGGGTATTGACAATATCTCCACAGAAGGATTTTTTATCTTGTTGTTTCCATTTTCCTTATTCTTCCAATAAATTTTGACATATATCGGACTATCACTTCATGAGTTATGGAACTTCAATTTCTTGGGATTTTAATTCATGAATATCATTTAACAAAACATCTTTGTATCACATGTCATTTTTTTTTGCACATGTGCATATCATAAATGAAAGTTAATCGAAAATGTTAGTGGTTCATGGTAAAATGAAATAATTAACCCAAATTAACCCCAAGTCAATGTTGTTCACTTTGTAAATTGAAATCTTATTAATGACCCCTAAGTTACCCTTAAGAAATGCATAGGATGCATAATTAAAACAACTTGAAATTTCACCAAGTATACAAGAATTATATGAGAGTGCAGAGGTAAAGATGTGCAGAGGTAGGAAATATGCGAGGCATAGGTATTGAAGTCTTTCCACACCATAATCATAATGAAACATTTAAGTGTGTAATAAATCTAACTGGGGAGAATGTTATGTGTGGAGTGTGGGAGTGTAGAATGGAGAAGTGTGAAGTGTAGAGAAAGACAATTTGGCGAGGGGGGGAAGAGTATGTGTGGAGGATGAGTTTGTGCAGAATGTGGGGAAATTTTTAAACGTGAAGGACCACCACATAACATGGATTTCAACATAAGTTATAGATATGACTAGGTGTTCTAAAACTTCACTTATTACTTAATGGATGTTATGGCACATTGTGAAAAGAGGAAGAGAGAAAAGAAAATGGTTAGCGCGAATAACTACAAGTGAAAGGTCATATATGAAAATGGATCAATAGTATTATTCTAAGAAAAGGAAATAAATGATTCCTCAACAATATAACTTTTGGACCTTAAATCTCTTGGCAAGGACTCTTAGAAATTGTTTAATACAAACTTGTTGAGACTAAAATGTATTGCTAAATTTATGAATCAAATATTTTTTTTATGTGCAAGGGTTATAGAGACTGTGTCATGGTTTCTCAATAACATAATTTCTTGGTTAATGGTTAATTTCTAACAATGATGTATTGATCAATGCTCAACAATTTTAATGTTAAGGTTTTTTTATCCCATTTTTACAAGTGAAAACCATGTGAGTTTTAATTGCTGATATCTGAATCTAAAACTAATATATCAATATTATAAATTATCATTTAACAATTGGGATTTACATAATCAATATTATAAATTACCTTTTTTAACGATTACAATTTCAATTTACTTCATGTACCATTGATGACATTAACTTATCAAGTTAATACCATTGCCCATACATTTTGAATAAATTTACTATTTTTACTCGGGCTTCTTTATTAGATAAAACCCCACAACAACTTTCACATAAAAAAAATGTCTTAATAATACACTATTTCACACAACATTCTATACTTCATTAAGAAACAATTTTTAATTTAT
This sequence comes from Pinus taeda, assembly GCA_000404065.3. NCBI lineage: Eukaryota > Viridiplantae > Streptophyta > Pinopsida > Pinales > Pinaceae > Pinus > Pinus taeda. Next base: position 77,971 of record APFE030281005.1, on the reverse strand, counting down.
TAAATAAATTTAAAATATTTTTTTACACATTCTAAATAAACACTCCTCACAAACAAACATAATATAAGTCACACTCTAATAAGGCATATAGTTAAACATTTCATATTAATTGTACCAATCTTCAATATATACATGAAAAGAGTATATCATGATTTTAATAATATTTAAATAATTATTTTAAAGGATTTAATAATTTAAATATATAGATATTATAATTTTAATGTTAAAGTTATTTTTTTATAAAGGAATTGTTTTTTGTGATTTTTTAGACTTTTTATACTGGAATTTGGTGGAAAAATTTGAAGTGAAATCTTGATTTGTGTTATTTAAAGTGGGTTTTTGAGTGTGTATGTCAATTCAACACCATGAAAAACTCTGAGAGCACTTTGATTGTGAATTAGTCATCAAACTTGTGATTTCAATAAATTTTTGTCAGATTTTAGTAAAAATTAAACCAAAAAAACAAATAGAAAATTTTTAAAAAAATTACTCTAAAAAACTCATAAAAAGATAAGAAAAAAAAAAAACAAAAAAAAAAAATGTGAAACTAAATTTTTAATGAATTTTTTTTTATCACTTGAATAACGAAAACGCCCCCTTCAACCATCTATTACATATAGAAATATCTCTTCTTATTCATTGAATGAACTCTAATCCTATCCTTCTAACTTCTTAATTAGCTTTTCAAACTTTTTAATTAATTTTATAACATCACAATTACATACCGCATCACACAATTTTTTTTAAATATAATTATGAATATGGTGACATCACAATTAAATACCTCATCGTTATTATAGATATAATTAAATAAATTATTAAGCATGTCATAATCATAATTTTGTTTTTGATTTTAGATTAATCAAAAAGCTTTAGAATAATTATTATTATTGTTTGGTGACCAAGCTGCCTTTCAGTTAGGGCAGAAACTTAGGTATAATTTAAAAAAGAAAATTGTTATTTATAAAATTGTAAAAAAAATTATTTGATATTTGTTTAATATTTTTTATGAATTTTTAATATATTAAACATTTTCATATATATATATAATAAAAGAGAATAATAATAATGATGACATTTCCTTTAACATAATATTCAATATTATAGTATAAGTGTTATGTCATTGATATAATGACAGTTGTACAAATTGTATACATGTTAGTTTTACATATTTTTTTCAAATTTATATTTTTCAAATTGTTTTTTTTGTAAATTAGAAAATAAAACTCCTAAAAATTGTGTATTTAATACTTTACACCAATAAAAATGAAAAAAATGAAAATTTTGAATTTAATTACAAATTATTTGTGTTTATGGTACATAGTAATTAATATATAATGTTATTTTTCAAATTGTTTATATTTATTGTACATAGTAATTAGTGATATAGTACACAGTAATTAATAATAGAGTACACAAAAATCAATTATTGTCATCATTACACAATAAGAGGGGAGATATCCTGATATTTTAATTTTAAATTTTAAATAATATGTTTTGAAAATATTTTTTATTTAATTTATATTATTTAATTAAAATTAAATATATTTTTTGTTTGGAAATAGTTTTATGATGTATATATTTCTATTTTTGGCATAATGAATTTAAAATTAAGAATAATAAATATATTAAATTAATTTTAATAATATCTTTATGTAAAAATCACATAAGAGATATTTTGGTTTACGGGTCAGTGTGGTCTATCGTTAGGGAGTAACAACTAATTTGACCAAAGATAGAAATTAGAACTTAGGTTCAAAAAGGTCCTAAGATTGAGATTGATCCAAGGATTGGTCTTATGGAGTTCATCTTGCTTTCATTCAGGGGACCATAGATAAAATCACTAGGATCTTGAAGAAGCATAAGATTCATTCTTCTTTTAGGCCTCTTAACACTATTAGGAGTTATCTTCAGTCTCTTAAGGACCCGTTAAGCCCAAGGATGGGAAAGGTGTTTTCATCATTCTCTGCTCATGTGGAGCTCCTTATATGGAAGGTCTTGCTACTCGGTTTTGGCAGAACATGCAGAAAAAACCAATCATCACATCTGCATTGAAGAGGCTAGGGTCA
>APFE030281005.1:0-75165 GCA_000404065.3 Pinus taeda | reverse complement strand
ATAAATTTAAATGGTTTACAAAATATTTAATTAAAAAAAATACAATTTCTTAAAAACCTAATAAAAAATTAACATATAAAACAATTAAATTAGATGTCTTGACCTAGGAGTATTAAGTTATCAAAATCAAACATCTAAGTTATCAAGAGTATTAAGTTATCAAAATCAAACATCTAAGTTATCAAAATCAAAGAGAGTGCATTTGACATGGGCATGACTAGACATTTAATCACACAATTTCAAACCAAAGACTTTTACACATAAAATACTTTAACCTAACCACTCTTATTTTTAAATAAAATTTATTTCTATTTATGTCCAATATGATTTAGTTCTAATGAACACGGTTAATCATAGCCTTTGACTCGGTTGTGGTTTACTTCCGGAATGTTGCTTTCTTGCCTCCCTTGGCTGGTTATCCTCAACTCGTTAATAGGCCATCCATCCATCCAGTTCTTCTATTAGGTGCTCCATAGGTAGGAGCGGTAGCTGGAGTTTGCCGATTGAAAACAGCCCACGTTCAAGGGATAGGACAATCTGGGGAACAATCTGCTGCATGACTGGTAAGTAGGAGATCACAGATTATTGCATGGTTCTGTGTCTATCTCTATTACAAATTCAACCGTCTGTCTAGGGAGCTCGGTGTCATGATAATGGTGATTGAATTGCTTTCTGCGTGTCCAGTTCATGAATGCCCATACTTTTATTTTAGTCTCGCTACTGTTATTCTTCTGGGCGTGGTGACGGCATGGGGTTTCTTATTCCGCGGAAGAAAACAGAAGCTTCCTCCGGGGCCTTTTCAGTGGCCGATTGTTGGAAACCTTCACATGATGGGAGAGCTTCCACACCAAGCAATTACAGCTCTCTCTATGAAATATGGGCCTCTCATGTCTCTCCGCCTCGGCTCCTATCTCACTTTGGTCGTCTCTTCTCCAGATGTGACCGAGGAGTTCCTGAAGACTCATGATCTGCCTTTCGCCAGCAGACCTCCAACCATCGGTACGAAGTACTTGTGGTATAATTCCTCCGACGTTGCATTTTCCCCCTATGGTCCTTACTGGAGGCAGATGCGTAAAATCTGTGTGTTACAGTTGCTGAGCTCAAGACGCATAGATTCCTTCCGCCACATAAGAGAAGAGGAAGTCTCTTCTATGATTCGCTCTATTGCTAATTCGGATCTGCATCCTGTGAACATTAGCAGGGCTGTGTCAGCCCTTGGGATTGATATAATCTGCAGGATGGTCTGTAAAAAGTACTGTGACCAAGACCTAATTGGTGGCATTGGGATCAAGTCAATGATAAAGGAAACGTTTGTGTTAGCAGGGTCTTTGAGCATGGGAGATTTTATACCATACTTGGCATGGATTGATCTTCAAGGTCTCAACTGTCGATTGAAGAACATACACAAGATCCAAGACGACTTGTTAGAGAAGATACTAGAGGAACACGCTTCGCCACCGCAGAATAACCCCAACTACATGCCAGATCTCGTGGATGTTTTGCTCGCGGCCTCTGCGGATGAAGATCTGGAGTTCGAAATTACTAGAGAAAATATAAAATCTGTCATCTATGTATATATTCTCCATGCAATTATTAGATTTCAATGACTTAAGTCAAACATGACACGGTGATTATATCTTGACATTTGTTTTGGATTTGTTTTGTTGGTAGGATATCTTGTCCGCTGGTTCGGACTCGTCGTCTGCAAGCATAGAGTGGGCAATGTCCGAATTGCTGAGAAACCCTTCAGTTCTGAAGAAGCTTCAGGACGAGCTGGAATGCGTAGTTGGAATTGATCGTATGGTAGATGAATCCGATCTGCCTTGTCTGGTTTATTTACAAGCTGTGGTGAAAGAAACGTTTCGACTCCACCCACCTGGACCGATTTCCCTTCCCCGCGTATGTGTGGAGGATTGCATTGTGTTGGGCTATGAAATTCCTCGGGGGACTCGCCTTTTAGTGAATTTATGGGCAATTGGAAGGAGCCCGAAGTCATGGGGGTAGGATGCTGAATGTTTCCGGCCAGAGAGATTCATGGAGGTAGGGTTCCTGGATGCAAAAGTGCAAAACTTTGAGTGGATTCCATTCGGAGCCGGAAGGAGAGCATGCCCCGGACAGCAATTGGGAATGCTTGTTGTAGAGTTCGCCGTGGCGCAGCTCATTCACTGTTTAAACTGGAGGCTCGATGAGCAAAAATTGGATATGTCTGAAAAGAATAACGGAATTAACATTTCAAAGGCGCATGAACTCTTGGCCCTTCCAACCCCTCGATTTCCGATATTGTAGTTCGTAAGATATATGTATATCGACTTGTTTATTGTCTTTCCAGGCAGAGAACCAGGCAACCCTTATCCCGATTGCAGATTATCTTTACTACTTGAGTACGTGGCTTTGCGGGCCCACTTCTCTCATCGTCTCTGTCACCGTTATAGGGCGAGCCTTATTTCCTTCAAGTCTACAATATTTAATGTACCTTTAAGAGCATGACCGGACAGCCCTTTAAGATGCCGGATACCCTCTTGGCCTTTAATACACCGCTGCATGCGCATATATATATTTTTTTCAGCCAGGAAAAACGACTGTTTTATATTATATAAAAAACAGTACATAATTCAGAATATTCAGAATATTGGGCAACTGTGGCCACCTACTGTCTGTATCCATCATATATATTTGACATATATATATATATGATTGTTCGCATTTTTCGAAATGTTCATCAACACTATGTGGGACTAATGAGTAAACAAAAAAGTAGGGTATCCAACTTATCTACCTGTACACAAGCATTATATACCTTCGTTTATATGTGTCATATACAAAAAAAAAAAAAATATAAAATGAAAACATATAGATGAATACTTATCTTTATCGGCAGCATTTTTCATTGTTGTGTTTGTAGTATATGATCATTACCTTGGTATGAGGAAGCTTCCAGTATCATGGTGAGTGTATCTATTTTTATCTCGACGTACATTTTGTTTGGCTCGTAGGCTTTTTTGATATTTGATCTGCATTCTGGTTATGGTCCCGTCTAATATGTTGTATAGTGGAATCGGCAAAAATATCCATTGCTTTTCAATAAGTTTTAGCCAATCTTGAAGAGTGTTATGTACAATCTTATTTTTCCAGAATATGATAATAATGGTCGAGGAATCTCAAAAAAAAAATACATGTGAGGGATGATGTCTATGAAGTCTTCGAATCAGATTGAACCCCATAAAGCCATTGTTTCAACTTTCATGTTCGTACCACAAGCCCTATAAAGCCATTACCTCAACTTTCATGTTCATTTGCTACATTACAGTACTCTTGCATTTTTTAAAACTTAATCCGAAAACCACATCCACAATGCGCGATAAAAAAAACCACGATAAATAAGTAATGCATAGACCATCCCCGTAACACTCTTGTGCTTGAGCATGTTCTTATTATCACTGTCAATGTTGATCCATGCGGTAATGCGAGCCATTACTTTGCCATTTTCAAAATCTTATGTACGTCTCTGTAGCGCGTATATATACATACATAAGATTTTGACGACACAACAGTGCTACAAATTTCGTCCGCCTCCCCTTTGATCGCCGCCGCCCCTGCGGCAAACTGTTTATATTGTTTATGCCCTAAGAGCTCTAGCATTTCTTTTCAAAGGAATTGGCCAAGTCTTTTATAAATTGCATTTTTTTTATGTAGAGAGTATTAATCAAATATTTACGTTATCGTTAAGGTTATTAATAATAGTTATCTGATGCATGTAAATTATCCGTAACTATTCACATCTGATGTTTAAACTATTTATAAAATTTAATTACCAAATTATATTTAAAAATAAAATTATAAATTAATATTAAATGAATATAATATTTTACTAATCTAATGTTACATTGAAGAGAGGGAGGTGTGTTTTTCTGCACAGGAGGTGCTCTGCAAATATCATCCAATCTGGGAGAGCTATGTGGTATGACTCCCCATTCACAGGTGCGTTAATCTCGCATGTATTTCGACAACTGTAGCTCATGCTCCTTACCGCTACATATATTACTCTCTGTTATTCCTGCCTATCTCTGAATGCTCCTTATTTTCTTCATTATCTTCCCTATGATATATGTGATCTAGCACTTTTGCTCCATGCTGCATCATTATCTACCACCTCAAATTATCTACCTAGCTCATATTCTACCAGTCACTCTCCACCTTTGGCATTAGTCATGACTCTTACATTGTTGTGTTGAGTCTTTTCCTTGCTGTTATCTACTGTTTTGCACCTTGGTTTCGGTTCATGACACTTCCAAGTATGATTTTCTGTCCTTTCAATATTCTTTCAATATAATTGTTTTTGAATTTAGAACAATCGGGTAGTTTTTGGATACTGGAGTTAGATATATCGGAGTGTATATCGTATTATATAGACTCTTCATGTATCTATTTTCTTCTAGACAGAATCTCTCATTTGAGGAAAGTTGTATTTTCCTATGCTATATGAATTTGTCTCATGTCTGATAGAGCATTCACTTGCTAATCATGGATTCGGGCTTTTAGATTACAGAGCTATTGCATAATATCAAAACCATGTTCTGAGTTTCGATTTAAACTTGGGCCATGGTGGTGTGTATGTGAGAATTTTTTCTGTTGCTGTATACTACGTCACGAAGAGGTCTCATGAGGTTTTCTGTGATAATCTCAGTTGGGTAATTGTGGTTTACTTCGGCTCTGCTATTTTTGTGGAATCCATATCGGTCCGTTCCATTTGCCTCTCTATTGTTTTCGGCTCCGGGTTCTCTCTTGTATCCTTTTCTAGGTTTTTCGTCCTCGTTCTCTGATTTTGGTTTCCGGTTATTGGTTACCGGTAAGTGGTTTCTGGTAATTGATTTGAATTTTACCACCTTGAGTAGAGCATTCTAGATTCAAATCAATTGCCTTCATTTCTATCAATTTTCGGCTCCGGGTTCTCTCTTGTATCCTTTTCTAGGTTTTTCGTCCTCGTTCTCTGATTTTGGTTTCCGGTTATTGGTTACCGGTAAGTAGTTTCTGGTAATTGATTTGAATTTTACCACCTTGAGTAGAGCATTCTAGATTCAAATCAATTGCCTTCATTTCTATCAAGCCATTTCAGGACGAGTGTTAATGCTGATTTCAATTGACGCTGTCATAGTTTTATTTTATCCCCATCATGACGTAAGCTTGCGCTTGATGATGTCTATCATCTTTATATAGGAGGACAACTGGCTTGGTTTATTCCTCATCGAGAATGTGCCTTTTACTTCCCGAGGTGTCCTTTGCTTGTACATTCCGCTGACTCGAAGTAGATGAACCTTCTCTCTCCAGGTCTTTTGTATCTGTCATATCTTATCCTATCTGTATGCAGTGTACATCCCGCAACTCCTTTGGATTTTCCCTTGTACTTTGGGTTAAGTTTTAGGTGACTGGTTTATGACGGAATTAATGTCGGATACATCTCCAACAGAAGCTATGGTCCAGGCGGCTATACAGGCGGAATCCCTCCATCGTAATGTTAGGTTGTCAAACGAGTGGCATTCCATGCTTGATGAAATTTTGATTCATCCATTGGACCCTCGTACTGTCACTAATGTGGAGAATGAACTTACAGGGAATTCTATTGCTCAGATCCAATTCGAAAGTGCCATAAACCTGTTAAATCTATTGCGCCTCCTGCTGCCATTAGAATTGATAGCGTTCATTTGTCTGAACGCATTGATAGTCTCCATGATAAAGCTCTAATAGGCTGGTGGAATTTCCCGGAGATGAATGACCAGCAGATGAGAGAATGGCTTGAAATGTAGTGGAAGCCTATTATTGGGTATGTCCAGATTATTGCCACATTACTAAAAGAGTGGTACTGCTTTCATTTTCTTAGCGCGGTGGATTTGGAATCCATTCTGAAACATCAATGGGTATATGGTTGTAGTTTTCTAGCCTTGCATAGGTGGTATTTGGGATATAACCCCCTAAGAAACACGCCTTCTAACAATCTCATTTAGCTGAAACTTCCCGGGCTGCCACTAGAGTTATGGTCAATAGAGACCTTAACTGAAATTGGAAATGCAATAGGCAGGTGTGTGTATGTAGACCCCTAGTGCCGCGGGGAGAAGGACAAGCGTATGGCCTCGATTTTAATTGAAAGATCCTACAGAGGAGGATTTCCAGAGCATATCGATATCAGTTGGATTGAGCAGTCCATTAGGCAGAGGTTAGATTTCTAAAGTGTGCGTTTTCGGTGCGTTGCTTGCCATCACACTCGGCACCTTGTTAAAAATTGTCCATGACATCATTTTAAAGGTCGAAAGCATTACGGTCTTACTAAATTCGTGGAGTTTCCTCATAAGATGAAAGTTCATTCTGAGGATTCGGAGAAATCGGCTTCTCCTAAATTCACTTTTCGGCCTTCCCGTGAAGATGTATGTGATGATGAACATCTGCTATCTCCCTTGCCGCCTAAAGCCCCTGATCATTATATCAGATCTCGTTATCCACCTGAGTTGGAAACGGCCTCTGATTATGAGATCCCTCGTCCTCCAAATCCCCCATTGGAACCATCCGCTGATCTTGTTGTTCCTAACCCAAATCCCATTCCTCGTCCTGCAATTGGTAAGGATGCCCTGCATATTCAATCTTCATCTTCGCCCCTTTTTTCTGAATATTTCTCTTGGTGACCATGGTATAGAATCCCTGATTTCTCCTACTCCTACAAATTCCCATAATTCATCGCCTATAAACTCTATTGGTAGTGATCTGGACTACCTTTTTTCCAAAAAATCGCTTGACCTCAGGCCTCTCAATGTTCATAAGCCTGATATTCAAAAAATGCCTAAGATCAGCCCTTCATCTGCTAGAAATATCACGGTGAGAAGAAAGAATAATAGGGGCAGTAGGAACTTCAAGGGGAGGGGAGTTGTTTCTACTGTAGCATCAGAAATATTTCTTTGGTTGACATTCCTATTATTGACATGTCTGAAGACAGGCCTCTTAGAGCTGGAAAGGTCGGATTGCCTTCAAAATGAATTTCATATTATCTGTAAATATTAGAGGTCTCGAAGCAGACCTAAAATTTTTGGCCTTAAATTTTAATTTTTTTTATCGACGAGCCCTAAAATCATTTTAATTCAAGAGACCATGCATGCTGCATCTGTTACAGTGTCCTACTTCAAGAAAATGTTTCCTCTATGGCACATATCAGCGGTTGAGGCCATAGGCCTATCTGGTGGTTTAGCGGTATTATGAGACCCTCATTGGATATGCGCAAAAGCTTACAACTGCATTGCTCGCATTCTCATTTCTACTCAGATTAGAGGGCTTAAATGTCCTATTAATATATTGAACATATATGCTCCATACAAGAACAGATCGGCATTTTGGGAAAGTCTCTTCGCTTTGGAAGTTTTTGATGTTGAATCATTATTGATTGCAGGTGACCTAAATATCACATTTAACATGGACGAAATCTGGGGCATCAGTAAGAAACAAGATCCTATTGCTGCTAGGATTAGGAATGAGTTTCTAAATAAAAAATTTATCGACATTCTCCCTCCCAAAATCCTTCCTACTTGGGACAATGGTAGGAATGAAAAGGCTTTCATTGCTAAGAGAATCAACAGATTCATCATACATGCGAGCTTGATTGAATCCGTGGGCATGCCTTATTCAACGATCGAAAATGTCTTTATAACTGATCATCGACCGATCATGCTTGGGTGGAGGGCTATGGGATTCAGAAAAGGCTTCCCATTTAAATTCAATAGACAGTGTCTGGAGGATGCTGACTTCAATAGCACTATATCAAAAGCGTGGAAAGAGATGTCTTCATGAATATCTGCTCCTATCCATATGTCCTTCAATGATAAGATGGATAAAATCTAGAAGATTGTAAAAGAATGGCAGTTTCAGAAAAGGCAAGCGTATAAAAAAGAACTCTGGGATATCCAAAAGGAGCTAGACTATGTTGCAGAATCTATGGCATATGAATCTTTGTCTTATGAAATGAGATGTCGTATTAAGAGTCTTCAAAAGAAGAAATTGATTATCTTGATACAAGAAGAAGCTTTCTGGAGGTTGAAAAGTACGGCGATATGGATGAAAGAAGGCGACTGGAACTCAAATTTTTTCCATAGATTCACCAACTCAAGAAGGGAAAAAAATGCAATATGGAAAATCAACAAAGGTAAGGGAGGCTTTCTCTTTCCCCAGCAGGATATTACAAATGAGGCGGTGACATATTTCAAAAATCAGTATAGTAGAGCGAATAATCGCAGATTTCAGGATATATTATGGGGAATAGACTTATTTCCGCAGATGTTTGATGGTGATTTAAATGATCAAATTTTTCATCTTGTTACAGAGGATGAACTACTTGCAATTATGAAATCATTTGAAAGGGACAAGAGTCCCGGACCGGATGGCTGGTTGATTGAGTTTCTCATCCATTTCTTTGATATCATCAAGGATGACCTGTTGCGGATGGTTGAAGACACCAGAACGATGGGCAGTATTAGCAAACAACTCTCCTCCACTAATATCGCTCTCATTCCCAAAAAGAGGGATGCACAAACCTTCAAGGATTTTAGGCCAATTTCATTGTGTAACATTGCCTTCAAGATCGTTTCAAAGATCATAGCTGAGAGAGTCAAGGGTGCATTATTAGAATTTCTAAAAAAAGAATAGCATGGTTTTCTAAAAGGGAGAAACATTCATGATGCAATTGCTGGCACACAAGAGGCATTATATGATATTCATACAAAAAAATGTGACGCGATTATTATCAAAATCGGCCTCTGGAAGGCATACGACTCCCTAGATTGGGGCTACATCAGGTGTCTTCTTGCAAGAATTGGCTTGAGATCGAATATGATCAATTGGATCATGGCTTGTGTTGAACCTGTGGATTATGCAATCATCATCAATGGCATGCCATCCCCTTTCTTCTGTGCGCAGAGGGGCCTATGGCAAGGATGCTCCCTCTCTCCACTGTTATTTATCCTGGCGATGGATACTCTTAGCCTGCATATCAACAAGGCTGTAAATGAAAATATGTGGTGCCCCCTTAAAATCTGCAGAAATATTTCTTTATCACATAACTTATTTGTTGATGATATCATCTTATTCGCCATGTTTTGCATGGTCACTTGGTTACGTTTCTATGATATCATAAAAAACTTCCAAATCGCTACGGGTTTGAAATTTAACAATATGAAGTCTACTATTTCTCACAATGATTTAAATCATGAAGATGTTTTATGGTTATCAGAGCTGTTTGGAATGAATGCGCAGTCTATTAGCTATGGCATAAAGTACTTGGGCTTCCAAATTAAATCTAATGGTTACTCAAAATCTGATTGGACCTCTCCACAGATATATCCTCCCCCTCTCATCGTTCAGCCACCATCAGTTAGAACCGAGCTAGATAAAGAATGGGAAACCTTCAATGATTTAATCAATCTTGAAGGGCAGAGTACAAAGACACCTGTGAGTAATGTACAGGCAACAAAAGATATAGTCACAGGAACAATTAGCAATGTCTCAGATATGGAACATATTCCCATTACCCCATCCTCTGAACTTATACTCAAGATAGAGGAGATTCCTCCTCTTGATGTATTTTATAATCCACAACACAAGGCATTAGTGAGAAGACAAAGAAAGAAAAGGAAATTGGAAAATGTGCTCTCTGATAATGCAAAGCAACTAGATGTCCTATGGTAAGGTCCCACTACCGATCCCACTGAAAATATCAACAAATTATCTCCGATTGCAGGAGCATATGCCTCTGCGACCATTGATAAAGCATCTGAGGTACAACAACTACTAAAAGAGAAGGAAGACTAGATACAAGTCTTGCAACAACAGTGCAACAATCCAACATCAACAACGAAGCACAAAAATAGCTTGAAAGATTACAGCGGGACTTCCAACAAATGCGGATAGGCTACCAGAACAGTTTCACTGAGAGAGAAAAATAGTTACAGGATATGCAAGAGGTGCAGAAGGATGATCCTAAGCTTACATAATTCATCACAGAATCCATTTCCTTAAACGGTCAACTACTACAGCAACAAGAAGCATTGTGCCAAAGAATATCACAGTGTAATTCGTATTGCGAAATAAGTGATAAAATCAATAATCAAGTCATGGACTTACGACATGATTATGTTTTAACTGATAAAAGAGTTACTAAATATTTGGCTTGGCAAGAAACAGAGGAGGGGAAAAGAGCAGGTGCACCAATAATCAACAACAATTACAAAGAAATGCTCTTTAACAAATGGGATGTACAAATCAGGAAAGTAGAGAAAACGACAGAAGAAGCAGCCACAACAGCAAACAACATTATTGATTGCATAAATGAAAATTTTCATAGGGAAAATCTGATCTCAGAAACCACTCTAGGGTATCTACCGAAAGTACAACAATTGTAAACAAGCTGGAGATAGAAGGCTCAAGAAAAGGTGGAATCAATCAAAAGATTAACTAAGTTGAATTGGGATTCTTACTGGGCGTATTTGGTGAAACCATACAGCGAGTGTATGACTCTCAAATGCATAATCAATTCTACCGAGAAAATGGCGCCATCTCTTGCTGATTCCATTTTTGCAGGACAGTTAAAGTCTGAAGTCGGCGAGTTGACTCTTCTCAAGCAAATGCTAAATACTTGCAATTTCAAGGAACAGATACAAAAATAGTTAGTTGTTAGTTTTAGATCCAATGTTAGTATTAATTTTGCTTTATTTTTGCCTCAAAAAAGGACGGTCATTTAAACTGTATCCTACATTTTTGTAATAAGTTATTTTTAGATTTAGTTAATAGTATTTAAACCCTTCTCATGCATTTTAGAGAAAGGTCCTGAAATTTATCAAAAACTTGTCCTCAGAACATGCACTTTTGCACCCTCCGAGGAGGTTTTGATGAATGAATGGAACACGATTTATTGATATCTGCATTTAAAATCTATTACTAATGTTGCACTTCTCTACTCTTAGTGGATGTTGGATTAAGAAGAGATAAATCATTATCGCTTGAAGCTCATGAGTAGAACTAGTTATAAATGGTACTTCTATCTCTTAACTATTTATGCCTTTGTGTTAAAGTGATATTTATGTTTAGTTGTTTATATATTGATGCGTGAATGTCTGAGTTATCATTTGGCACTTCTGTATGGTGATAGCTATCTATTTATGCTTAATGTATGAGTAGCTTATTATGCGATATGTTTTTCACAACTATTTCATCTAACTTTTTATACGAAGTGGTTTATCTCTATTGAATTATTTTCTCATAATAGTAGAATGATATTTATTGCCAATTGTTATTTGAAATCATTTTAGATCGCATAACGGAAGGATTTCATCCTGGGTTAGTGTAGAATTAGATATTTCTATTTATTAGAATATAATTGCATGTCATTAACTTAGAGTTAGAACTAGAGCATCTCACTTAGGAACTTTTGGAAAGGATATATCAATTCTCAACACACACACACATAAATTGGGAAACTGATCCCATATCCCCAGTCGGAGAACGGAGCTTCTAACCAAGGTCTGGACTGGGTGGGTATCCCCCTTGTTGTAGACCCGATTTTTGGGGCTTCGACAGAAACCAAGGACCATTTCTTCTTGGTCTCTTCCTTACCCCATAGAAAGCCTCTTTCGATATTTTTGAATTGTTGTAGAACTCCTTTTGGAGTGGGGAGAGCTAATAACATAAAAACAGGGATAGCTTGTAAAACTGCCTTAGTAAGGACCAACCTTCCAGCCAGATTTAAAGCTTTGCAGGTCCATTTCTGACTTTGTCCTACATCTTGTTGATTAACAGTTCTTAAATGTTTTTGTGCATCGGTTTGGCCGTGAGAGGAACTCCCAAATATTTTGAGAGAAGGGATTCCCATTGAAAACCTAGGATTCTGGCGATATTTCTCTATATAGAAATATTGGTATTAAATAAAAAGATTTTTTATTTGAGGAGATTAACTTCCATACTTGAAGCCTGAGCAAAGACATTGAGGATGTATTTGTAGGCTATGGCTTCTTTGGCTGTGGGGATTCCCAGTAGCATTGTGTCATCAACAAGTTGTTGATGTGTCAGAGCGTGACCATTCTCTATAATTTGTATTCCCTTGATCTTACCTGTTGCTTTAGCCTATTTGATTGCTCGACCTAGTCCTTCCATCATGAGAATGAAAAGAAATGAAGAAAGTGGGTCTCCCTGCCTGAGGCCTCTGGAAGGAATGAAAACCTCTGAGGGAGAACCATTCACTAAATTGAAAAGCTTGAGGAAGTTACTAGGGCCATTACCCATCTCACCCAATTATGGTCAAAACCAAAGGCCATAAGAATTTTCTTGATGTAGGACCAGTTTACCTTGTCATAAGCTTTGGCAATGTCTAGTTGCATGATCATTCCCGCCTGCCTCTTGCTTGTCAGCAGGTGAACCACCTCATGATATTGAATAGTTTTATTTAGAATTTGTCTACCTTCCACATAACCAAATTGTTCTCCTAAAACCAAAAAAGGGAGTAGAGGTTTTAGCCTATTGGCCACTACCTTGGATATGATCTTGTAAACCACATTGCATAAAGCTATGGGTCTATATTTATCAGAAGTTTCAGCAAGGTCTTGTTTAGGGATAAGTGAGATGAAGGAGGTATTGAGATCTTTCAGTATATTTTTGTTCAACCTGGAATCCTCTACAATCACCAAGACATCTTGTTTAACAATTTTCCAGCAAACTCTGAAAAAATCAACATTAAAACCATCCGAGCCTAGTGCTTTGCCTTTCTGCATTTCTTTGAGGACATCACATACTTCCTCTTCTGTTACTGGCCTATTGAGATTGAAATTATCCTATCTGGACACTAGCTTAGGGATGTTGTTGGTAATTTCCTTGATGGACTCCTCTCTATATGAGTTGTTTGTCTGGGTGATATCACGGAAGTGTTGAACCAAAACAGAGTCTATCTCCTCATGGGAAGTATGAAGCCTCCCATTCTTATCCTTGATCGAGGAGATCTTGTTGTGGCATCTGTTGACCATGGTAGATCTCTAAAAGAATTTGGTGTTACACTCTCCTTCTTTTAGCCATTGGATTCTTGACTTTTGCCTCCAAAATATTTCCTCTTATTTGCTCAAATTTTCCCCTTCTTGATGATGTCTTTCTACTTGATAAATCTTGTCTTTGTCAAAGCCTTCCTTTATTAGAGCTTCATTGAGTATCTGCATTTTGATTTCCACCGATTTGTTTCCGCAAAAATATTACCAAAATCACTCTTATTCCATTCTTCAACCTGAATTTGATATGCTTCAATCTTTTATGCAAAAGGAACATATTTGTTCCTTGAATCTGCAAATCTTCTTACCACCATTTTTCAATATTGTTTATGAAATCTGGGTGAGAAAGCCATATATTCTCTAATCAGAAAGGTTTGTTCTTTGGAGTACCTATGCCCTTGATATCCAATTGAACTGGCCAATGATCTGAGCCTCCAAAAGGAAGAATTCTCGCTGTTATTTCTTTATCTATAAGCATGAGGTCTTCCGAGATAATGAATCTATCTAATTTGGAGGTGACCTAAGCCTCTCCTCCTCTTTTATTATTCCAAGTAAAAAGGCCATTGCTCATTTCTAAGTCAACAAGATTCATATTATCTGTGAAGGTTTGGAATGCGATAGAGTATTTACTTAGAGCTCTAGTTCCTCCTCTTTTTTCTGAAAGGTATTTGATCATGTTGAAATCTCCCCCCATAATCCAAGGAATTCCTGCATGTCTATTCCTGAGTTCCCCTAGGGAGTCCAGAAACTTGAGTTTGTCCTCTAATCTCTGGGGACCATACACATTCGTGACCAGATAGTTCTCCCTATCTCCTACATGCTAAATAACAATTGATAAATAATTCCTCGATGCCTCAGCATCTATTATCCCCATTTTTTGGGGGTTCCAAAGAATGAGGATACCTCCTGCCATGTTTTCTTCTTTGACTTCTAGATACTCGAATCTATTGAGCCATTTTCTATGAATCTGTCTTAATTTTTTAATGGAACATTTTATTTCCTGGATGAAGATAATATCTGGCTCCGCTTGTTTCATTCTATTACTAAGCATTCTTTGCTTTCTTTTACTGCCTAAACCCCTAATATTCCAAGATATGCACTTCATAATTAAATATTTGTAAAGGAGTAGCTGGAAAGATTTTTCATCTTACCCGAGTCTATCATCAACTTTCCACACTCCATCAAGAGTTCATTCTGCTTTTTTCTGCCTCTTCTTTTCTGGGATTTCTGGTTGCTAGTCTAGGGGTTGTTTTCATCGTTTTTACACCTTTATCATCCTGCTTGTTACTATTTTTTTTCCTTTTCAAATCCGTTGGCATGAGTTTTCGATAAAAATAATTGTTGTATTCTATTGAACTCTTCTTGGGGCACCGAATCTACCCCATCCTTAGCTCCTTGGATTAAGAACCCTTCTAGATCAAGTTGTTCTTTGTCAAGAATCTCTTGAAGCTCCTGATCCTCCAGTTCCATTTCACTTTGTGTCATATCTAGGTCCTTCCCCAGCTCTGTATCGTTTATCATGGTTTCGCTTTGATTATCACTATCCTTACTTTGTTTCCATTTATCATTTTCCTCATTTTCTTCTGGATTCTCTTCCATTTCTTGATCTTCTTTCACGTTCTCTTCTTCTTCCTCCAGAACTTGGAACTTGTTTTGGTTGACCTTTTCCCCTTCATTTGGATGTTTCTTTGGCCCTCTTTTGCTTCCTTTTCCTTTGTTTACCACTTTGCGAAAACTGTCATTATCCTTAACTATGTTAACTTTACCCTTGTTTTCTGCTTTACTAAGGTGGCAGTCTCTGAAAAGGTGCCCGTGTTCATGACATTTACGACATCTAAATGAAATATGTTCATAGTCTACTGCTTGCACCCATTCTTAATCATAAACTTCCAAGATAACCGCATCCGGAAGGGCTCCAGATAGATCAATTTCCACACATATCCTTCCGAAGGAAGTATATTTTCCTCTTCTAGTGGCTTCAGAGGCTTTGACAAACCTCCCTAATTTTTTTCCTATAGCCATTAGCGATTCTATTTGAAAGTAATCAAGAGGTAAAGAAAAGAGCCTTACCCAGACTGGTACAGAGGAAAACGTTTCGTGCTCCGGGACAAAATTCATCATCCATGGCCGCATGTAGAGGCCAGCTGCTGCAAAGAAGTAGGCCCCTCCTTCAAACACTCTGTCTTTGTCCTCGATGTTTGTGAATACTGTCGTGAAGAACCCCTTTGACCCAAGATGTAGGTCAATGCTCCCTTTAGGTTTCCAGTGATATTTGATCCAAGATTGTAGAGCTTTTTAAGTGGGCCATACGCCCGTAAATTTACAGATGATGGCATAAGTCCTCATGTGATCCCTACATGCCTGCAGAGCTGGATCATTTAAGACTACCCTGGGAACAATTTCCGCCTTGGGTTTGCAGGGTCCCTTTTGTTTTTTGTCTTTTGCTTCTTGTGTTTTGTCTTCTTCCTCCTTGTCTTTTGCATCCCTTTTCTTCTTGGTTCTAATTCCTTCTGTCTCCTCATTCGGGGTTCCGTGCCTATCCTCTTACGTACCTCTGTCATTCTCTAGAGGCTTCTTGCCTCTACTGGCAATTGAATCCCTGTAGGAGGGAGTGGAGATCCTTCCTCTGCCTGCGTCCATTAAGATTGACTTCTGTGCCCCCTGCAACGCTCGCTGATTTCCCACTTCTCCACTGGCCGTGAGACAAAAGGGGGTGTAAACACATGTTCTTTCAATAAGGCTCATGGAATCAAAATAATTAGAAAGTAAATTCTTTTAGAAGAATGGATTAAAAATGATAGAATGAAAAATGTACTATTGACTTGAATTGAAAGACATTTCTATTGATAATAATTGAAATCTATTCTATGAGAGAAATTGAAATTACTCTATTGAAATGAGTTGAAACCTTTATGCTAAATGCACAATCAAATTTAATTCTATTTTAATACTTTGAATTAAAAAACTGAATGAAATCAAACTTCTACTCTAATTATAAATCAAATATCAAAATGAAAATACAAGCCTTGATAGATTACTCATACATGAAATTATGGTTAAAACTAATTTGACCATCTAAATGTGAGACTAAGTGAAGAAATTCAATTAAATGAACTAAGGAAATAAATGTTTTTGTGTCGTTTTGATTTTCAAGAGAACACTCTATTTGTAACAATGAAATCGGTGAGTGAATGAACAAGAAATAAGTAGAGATGAATCAACAAGAAATAAGTAGAGATAAATTTAGCATGAACTAACATAATTGAACTTGATGTGAATTGAGAAACAATTAACACAAAAAATAGCTAAATTATCTTACAACTCTCCAGGGATCCCTCTTGCTGGGTGTAAAGAGAGGTAAGCTCAAATAAAATCAATTGATAACGCATGTGCATGCTCTGGAATGGGGTAGTTGTATTGATAAATAGAGTTCTTGAATTAAAAACCTTAAAGTGCTTCAAAAATTTGCTATATTCTCTTGATATATTTCAAATCGAAGAGATATTTATGTGACATATAGCCTTGACAACTTAAAGAAGAAAATGCTGAAAGGCAAGTTCTTAAATTGACAATGTAGTTTTCAAATTTAATTAGATACTCATTTTCTTGCTATCAAGTTTTTCATGTTCGCTTGATGTCAAAAACGGCTTCCTGAAGCCCTTATGCGTGAACATAAAAATGTTGACCAGCGGTTTGATCAAGTAGATTCTATATCCTGATGACCCTCTAAGTAAGCTTCATAGGTGGATGTCCACATCTCTCACATTTGGCATATGCTTATATCTTTTATTCACCTTGGAGGTCTTTGCATCCTATCTAAGCATGGATTGAGCTAATGTAACAATTCATTAACCAAAGAGATGTTTCAGTCAATTTCCACGAAGAAAATCTAGATCATGGACTATAAGAATTTGATACCTTTTTTTATACCTGAAGATGACCTAAATGTGATTATGACTTGTAAATATATCAAAATAAGTATAGGATGGATGAAAATAAGGGAAAAATGATGGAAAAAAGATAAAATGTGAACATAATTGAAAAGAAGGAGATGTAGCTCACAGGTGAGGCCTGCACCTGGAGGCTACACTCAGAACAGAGAGATCACTCCCGTACACTCTATTATCCATCAATGAAAGATTACATCATTAAATACAAAATTAGAAATCAAGAAGTTTCAACCAAACTCCTAAACTCTAGGAACAAATCCTAAACTAAGGAGATACATTACAGCTACATAACCATTTCTCCATTAATACAAAATAATATTAATTATTTTCAACTCCCCCCCTTAATGGAGAAAGGGTTGTCCCGGACTCCTAACATCCCTCTAAACAATTCAAACTTCACACGTGCAAGAGGCTTTGTAAAAATATCAGCCATATTATCACAAGTTTTACAATATTCAACAATAATTTCTTTTGACTATAGTTTCTCTCTGATAAAATGGTACTCAGTGTCTATATGTTTGGTGTTTTTATGAAACGCTGGATTGTATGCCAATTTAATGGTGCTCTGGTTGTTGCTTTTGATGGAAGTGGAATTCTTTTGTTCTTTCCCTACATCATTGAGAAGCCTTCTCAACCAGATCGCTTCACACATCACTGCACACAATGTCTGATACTCGTCTTCACAAGAAGACAAGGCTATAATACTTTGCTTCTTGCTGCTCCATGCTATGACCCCGGATCCTATGTTGAATGTGTAACCTATGATGGACCTTCGATCATCCAAGTTACCTGCCCAGTTTGAATCTGAAAAACCTGCTAGAATAACATCAGATGCGTTAGTGTATAAAATTCCATAGTTAACAGTACCACAAAGATACCTCAACACACTTTTTGCTGCTACCCAGTGACTTTCAAGTGGTTTCGACATGAATTGGCTCAACACATCAACAGAGTATTCCAAGTCAGGTCTGGTTGTTGTAAGATATATCAAGCTTCCCACCAGTTGTCTGTACATTGTAGCATCAACCTATTTAGTGCCATCGTCACTGCACAACTTCAGATTCTCCTGAAAAGGTGTCGCTGTTGATCTACACTGATCCATACCAAACTTTTCCAACAGATTTCTAGCATACTTCCCTTGGGTAAGAAAAGTTTTCCCAGTGTCTCTACATACTTCTAGTCCCAGACAGTAATGAAGGCTTCCGAGATCTTTCATCTCAAAAAATTGTGCCATAAGCCTTTTGATTCCTCTGATGAAATCATCTGCATCTCCTATTATAATCATGTCATCTACATACAAAGAAATAAGAATAATCTGCCCCTGATTATTGTACTTGGTATACAAATTTGGGTCATTTAAACTTCTATGAAAGACATACTCTAGAAATAAAGAATCAACCTTTTCGTACCAAGACCTAGGTGCTTGCTTTAAACCATATAAAGCCTTTTTCAATCTGCAAACAAAATGTTCCTGCCCCTGCTTTACAAACCCTTCTAGCTGTACTAAGTAAATTTCCTCTTTTAAATCACCATTTAAAAATGCATATTTAACATCAAACTGTTGTAGCTCCCAATTACATTTAGTAGCTAAGGCAATAAGCATTATGATTGTATTTAACTTTGCTACAGGTGCAAAAGTATCATCAAAGTCTATACCTTCCTACTGTGAATATCCTTTTGCAACTAGCCTAGCTTTTAATTTGTCTATACTTCCATCTACATTCATTTTTGGTTTAAACAACCATTTACATCCTATGGGTGTTTTATTCTTAGACAGCTCAACTAAATCCCAAGTGTCATTTCTAAGAATAGATTCTATCTCTTCATTCATTGCAGCCCTCCACTCCTTAAATTGACTAGCTTCTTTGTAATTAGTGGGCTCTACAATGTTCAAAACATTTGACATCAAAGCATAGTCTCTCAATTTTAATGGTTTTTGAGTCTTCCTACCTAATCTCCTTGGTAGGGGACTTACCTCAATTTTTTTTCTTCAGCTTTAAATGGGCTTGCATTATCACCTTCTTTCTGTTCTTCTTTTTGCTCTTATTTCTACTCATGCTCTCTTTCATCCTCGCTACTTTCATCCATCAACAATGGAATGTGCCAATCATCACCAATGTCATCTTTCTGTTCCTGTACCTGTTCATGAAACACTACATCCATGCTTGAAAATGTCTTACGAGACTCAGGATTGAATAATTTTTATGCTTTAAATTCTATGCCATAACCAACAAAGATGCATCTAACTGCTTTAGGGTCTAATTTCTTCCTATCAGCTTTGGGTATATGTGCAAATGCTTTTGACCCAAATACTCTTAGATGGTTTACTGCTGGTTTGAATCCATATCCAAGATACCTGGTAGGACTTTTGTTCTTCAAATATATAGGAGTATTAATAGCCTCTGCCCAAAACTGTTAGACATACCCTTACCTTGTAACATGCTCCTTGCACACTCCACTAAGGTTCTATTTTTGCGCTCTGCAACTCCATTCTGCTGTGGTGTGTTTGGCACTGTAAACTTCTGAACAATCCCATGAGATTTTTAGAATTTCATGAATTCCCCTAGCTTGTATTCTCCCCCTTGATCAGATCGGAGAATTTTTATACTCTTACCAAACTGTTTTTCCACCAAGGTTTTAAATTCTATAAAGCACTGGAAAGTCTGACTTTTCTTACTTAGAAAATAAACCCATGAATATCTAGTGCAGTCATAAGTAAATAATAGAAAATAATATGCTCCTCCTAGCGACCTTGTCTGCATAGGTCCGCATATATCAGTGTGCACTAGTTCTAAAATATCTGTTTCCTTCCTCCTATCATGCACAAGAAATTGTTCTCTATGCATTTTACCTAAGGCACAACAATCACAATTTAACTGAATATTACGAAAGATAGGGAGCCCCTCAACCATACCTTTCTTCTGCAATAACATGAGGTCTTGCAAATTCAAGTGACTGAATCTCTGATGCTAGAGTTGTTCGGATGTCGATCCTCCTGCAACCATGGCTCGCTTTGGTATACTCTTTACATCCAGTCTGTATAGGATTCAAACTCGCATGCCTGTTGCAACTATTTCATTCCTGCAATCCTTTATCACACAATGAGTCTTGAAGAACTCGACTTGCATATCTTGATCAGTCATCATGGATACAGATACCAAATTTTTCTTAATTCTAGGTACATATAAAACATTTTTAAGGTGACGAATTATTCCATTTGTTAACTTAACTAGAATCACCCCATAACCTTTAATCTCGTATCCACTATCATCTCCTAAATAGATTTTTGATCCGTATGTACTTTCTTCAAGACTATAAAAAAATTCCATTTTACCTATCATGTGAGAGGATGCTCTGGAATCGACATACCAAATATCGTCCTCATTAGATGCTGAAAGGGAATAGTCGACTATGAACAGTCAAAATTCATGACTGAAGTCTTTATCATCACCACCATTTTCTTCAAAAAAGTATCCTTTGTACTTTGCACTTGCCTGCTTCCTCTTTGCATCATCAGCCTGCTTCTTAAAGCATACATTCTGTATATGAACCTTCTTTCCACAATAATAACATTTCTTTACAGAATTATTTGCAAGCATACATTTATGTGGATTCCTCTGTGATGTTCCTCATTTCTACTGTGATTGTTGTTGTGGTTGCTTTCCTCTGAATGATGGTCGTTTCACCATTAGTGCAAAATCATCATTCTAGGGGTTCAGGTTCTTTCACCACTCCTCGTCTTGCAGTAAGATCCCTGTCAAATCTTCAAATGTGGGCACTTTCTCCCTTGCTGCAAATCCAGTAACGCACATTTGAAACTCATCACGCATCCCACTCAGTGTGATTCAGACAAGATCAGAGTCAGACACCACCTCTATGATGTCCCCCAATCTGTCTTTCACATCTTTAATTCGCGCAACAAATTTAGCAGCAGTCTCCCTTTCATCCATCCTCATTGAAAATAACTTGCTTTTAAGCGCCATAAGTCGACTTGTATTCTAGGTTTGATACAGACTTTTGATGGTCGTCCAGATCTCCACAGACGTTTTACAGTCTCTGATGTGTGGGATAATACTGTCCTTCACGGACATCTTCAATAAAACTTTCACCTTGTTCTCTCATTTATCCCATTCTTGCTCCTGTGTCCCTGCGTTTGGCCTCAGCTCATCACCTCTAACTATGGACCAAGCATTCGCACCCTCAAGCAAGGTCTGGATCTTAAACTTCCAATTCGTGAAGTTAGATCCATCGATTTTGCCAGACTCATAAAGATAGGATTCCATCGTATTACTACTTCTGATCAGATCTACAAAATGAATCTACCCAATAGTAAAAAACGATACTTGTCAAATAGATCTGTCACTTCTCTACCACTGATCTACAGTATCTGACAATCCCGCTCCGATGAGCAAATTCATCGTTTTCTAATACAACCAAAAAATTGGTCTGATCAAAATTGATCTGATCTGCCTCTCCCAGATAGATCCGCAACTTCTTCAATATGCACCCCTCACAAATCGTCAAATGAATATGATGCTTCCCGCAAATCCCCTTGAAGGTGAGCCCCGCCCAGATGAAATCGGTGCGAGGCAAAAAGACTGGCGTGATTTTCCCGTGAAATTCCATGCCAATGAGGTATTTTGGTGCGGTGGTGCGCTTAATTGCTGAACAAATGCGCCAATTACCACTCCTGGCGCGACTGTCAGCGTATAAAACACGCCAACCCCCTTCTACTCAGAAAATTAAAAAAACATCCAAGTCCGAGCCAGGTGTTCTGCAGTCCTCCTACTCAATTGATCACAAAGCTCTTGTGTACACGCGGCCACAGAGGTCCCTCAAGCCACACAGGCAATTCTACCACACAGGCAAGCCAACCACAAAAGCACGTCAGCCACAAAGGTGATAAAAGATTAGGCTCACCCAATCTGAGTTCTGATACCAAGATAAAATGTGAACAGAATTGAAAAGAAGGAGAAGTAGCTCACAGGTGAGGCCTGCACCTGGAGACTACAATCAGAACAGAGAGATCACTCTCGTACACTGTATTATCCATCAATGAAATATTACATCATTAAATACAACTTTAGAAATAAGGAAGTTGCAACCAAACTCCTAAACTCTAGGAACAAATCCTAAACTAAGGAGATACGTTAGACCTATGTAACCATTTCTCCATTAATACAAAATAATATTGATTATTTTCAACTAAAAATAGAGGACAATTAGAGGATGCAACAATTTGCAAGAGCCAATATGTGGAGTGTTCGAAAATCTGGAGTTTTGATAATAGTTGAAGCATCTCATCCACTAGCATATCCATGAGAAGCAACCATCATAGTTTAGATAGTTTACCTGATACATCACATAAAAATAACAATACCAGATTGACGATGGATGATGGCTACATGAATAAAAAATAGTTGTAAAGAAAAAATCAAATAAACAATACTTGAACAATAGCTGAAATAGGCTCGGTCACGTTGGGAAGAATGTTTTGTTTGAGTTGGGAAGCTTCCTAATCACAATTTTTCACCGCCCCTGCATGGGTAAAGTATCTACAACTATATCAATTTTGGCATTATTGAACAAAACAATAACATAATGGTGTCAATGTCAGAAGACCAGTTTCCCCCTCTTCTCCATTTTCTTACGTAAACGAACTACAATCATGCCAGTCTCAGAGAACTCTGCAACAAAGAGGCCACTCTCAAAATTGTATATTTTTAATGTCACAAATAAAATTACTGCCACCAGAGGAATTATGTCCCATAAGAGCTATCTAAACTACTCGAAAATTAGAAATAAGAATTTTATAAAATTAATTAAATTTCCGAAAAATACGAATATTCAACATTTTTATGAAACTTTCGTTAAAATTGCAATAGCACAGCAAAAAAATTCAAAGTCAATACACTTTTACCAAAAAAAAATACTATAGTCCCTGGCAAAGTAAGGACTAATAATTATACATATTATAATTATTACATTAAGAAAAAATCTACAACCCAATATTAAAAGACGTACATTTTTATTATAACATTACATACACATTTAAAAATGAAATTAATTATATATAAATGTCAATTATTTAACCAAAATAAAATATGCATGCACTTTGGTGACATTTTCTAAGGAGAAATAAAGCACATAGGGAGGAAAATAATTTCTTATGAACTACATATAATTTATATTTTTACAATTTCATGTTCATGCAACTAATAATCTAAAATAATTTCTTATGGACTACATATAATTTATGTTTTCACAATTTCATGTTCACGCAACTAATAATATCTATTTTAATGTTTCTAATAGTCACCCACATTAATATATGATAATTCCTTTATAATTATATGTCCATTTTTCACTAATTTTAAATATAGTGTTTATGTTGATAATTTACATGTTGGTATGATAATATTTATTCTAAAAATCTTAAACATTTCTTTATTTACGTTATTAGATTAATTTATGTCACAAAAATAT
This sequence comes from Pinus taeda, assembly GCA_000404065.3. Lineage (NCBI taxonomy): Eukaryota > Viridiplantae > Streptophyta > Pinopsida > Pinales > Pinaceae > Pinus > Pinus taeda. Next base: position 51,677 of record APFE030281005.1, on the reverse strand, counting down.
ATTTTAGATTATTTTCAAATCTCTTTTAAAGTGAAAAACCTTGAGATTCAAAATTAATATTGATCTAGAATAATTTAACTAACTTAACATACATAAATTATTAATGAATTTATTTATTGTTATTAAACTTAGACTACTTAAAATTATTCCTCCCTTACTCAAAAAAAGTGATTGTGAAGATATCATCATTTTGTGAGAGGCATATTCTACAAGGTAATATGAGGGTGAGGCACATTCTACAAGCTAATATGAGGGTGACACCTAATTTTTTCTGTGTTCAATGTGAAGTTGATACATGTCAGTTTTAAAATAAAATAAAATATATTCTAAATAAAAGTCATTGTTATTTGTAATAAAAACATAAATGAATGCATATATTTGGTTAGTTTTAATTAGAAGCATTATAAAACATCAATAATCTCACTCTTATTGAGCTTGTTTTAACTCACTTAATATTAATAACCTAGTATGAAAAAGATGTGGGAAAAAAATCACTTTCACTCTCAAAATCATAAATAAAATTTTCAAATGTGTATGTTTACATAACATATATATATATAATCTATATCTATATCTATATCTATATTATATATATATATATACCTTAAAGTAGATATACAAGAGCTGGTCACGCTTGTTGGACTCCCTTGTAACCCCTATGGGTACCCCTTCGAGTAGTAGCGCATTAGACAGAACCACGTACGGACTGTCTTCCAAGTACCCTCTGGGTATATCGGAAGCCCCCTAGCTCCCTTGAAACCTCGTCGTAGATAAACCGTTGGCCATCTTGCTGCTATAGTACACCGAGAACAACACTCGGAGAGATTACTCGCCCATACGATAGGGTAGTCGGGTTGTACGGCTAAGGGTACGGTTCATCCTCCTTAGTTAGAGCCCTGAAACATTGGGCCGAGTACTACTATGAGGCCCTTATGTATATTGCGATCTGTAGCACCTGAAGCTCCTCGAGACCATAGTTCCCTTTTCTATCTTGGTATCACGCATAATCTCTGCTAGATCAGATCTCGCAAGGGGGTTTGCAGTAGCAGGAGACGTCAGTCTTGCAGTTTCGAGTAGCAGACTAGCCAGTTCGATCTACTAGATCCAGTAGATCCGCAGCAACACTCTGTTCCGCTAATCAGAGCTATCCGATCCACCATTCAAATCTCTCAAATCCACCAGATCTGAGTAGTTATGTGGGGTTCCTATACCGGGGCACTTATTGGTGATCTAACCCATCAGAATCAGGACGAAAAGCTAAGCACGGTGGTACCATTCAATTCTTAGTGAAAAGAATTCGAGCGGTCCCAAATTTCAAGAGCATCAAGTATGTGCATGGTAGCAACTAGAGCTCAAGCTATGGCCAATGAGAGGATGGAAAAACTTGAACAAACCTTGCAATCCCTCCAACTTCAGCTTGATAGAATAACTAACCTATTCCCTAAGGGCAAGGAGGAAGCCCGCGAGGAGGCGTATATTGGCAATGGAAAAGGTCAGGGTGAGTCTAGCCACTCTCCTCACCTCTGGGGCACCCACCAACAATCTCGTCCACAACCTCCCAAGTTGGATATGCATAAATTTGATGATTCTCACTCAGAAGCATGGATAGCACAAATGGAGTAGTATTTTCATCTGAATAACATCTTAGATAATGAGACTCGGCTTATGGTGGGGAGCATGTACTTGGACACTGAAAGGTGGCAATGGTGGGAATGGCATCAACGTTGCAGTGGAAGTTTTGTGTCTTCGAACGCCTTCAAAAAAGCTCTTACAGATCGCTTTGACTAGGAATCTTCTTTCTTTGGTCGTCTTACTAAGCTCCGACAGACAGGCACAGTGGAGGAATATGTTACATCCTTTGAAGCCTTGGCCTTTCGCACTAGGGGTCTCTCAGATGTGTTCTGCATGGAATGTTTTATCAGCGGTCTTAAAGAGGCCATAAAAGCCCACGTCCAACTGCACCACCCTCCCACATGGATGGAGGCTTGCAAGGTAGGTTGTAACGTGGAACGTGCATTAGCAACCCAGTACATTCACCCAAATTTCACTGCCAAGGGTCGCCCCCCACAGGCTCACAGCACGACTCAAACACTTAAGGTCCAAAAGGTGTCACCTGTAGAAATGGCCGAAAGAAGAAAGCAGGGATTATGTTACTACTGTGATGAAAAATACTCCCCAGGTTACAAATGCAAGAAGCCCAAATTTTTTCAAATTGATGCCACTAATTACAACTCATCGGAGGAAGATCCACCACTTGAGGAACCTGAGGCGGTAGAAGAGGACAATCGAAAGGACAATGTCCCTGACGAACCAGTTATTTCACTGCATGCTTTGGCAGGGATTTCTTCACCTCAAACTCTCAAAATCAGAGGTTTTATTAAACATCACCCAGTCGTAGTCTTTATTGATAGCAGAAGTACACATAATTTCATCCATCAAAAAGTCGTGGAAGCAGTGCATTGTTTTATATGAGCAGTTTCTAACTTCCAAGTCCAAATTGTGGATGGGTGTACAATGAAATGTGATGGCCGTTGTGAAAATGTCAAACTTCAAATGGGGGATTATCAGTTGAAGACCCACATGTTTGCAATACACATGGCTGGGTGCGACATTTTCCTCGGGGCTGAATGGCTTCGCACTCTTGGGTCAATCACAATGGATTTCCAGGAGTTATGTATGAGTTTTAAGCAGAACAACTCCATGCATACCCTTCGTGGACTCCAGGCAGGAGCTCCCTCTATCGTCAGCTCGCATAGGATGGAAAAATTGCTAAAAAAGGGCCATCATGGAGTTATCGCTCAATTTAATGCCATCTAGGCAGCCAAAACCAAGTCTCTGCCAATTCATCCTGAGATGCAACAGATTTTAAATAACCATCTGCTAGTCTTTGACAAGCCTCATGAGCTTCCACCCTCGAGAGGGGAACATGATCATAGCATCACCTTGGTTCCTGGGGCCCAACCCCCAAATGTATGCCCATACAGATATCCGTTCACCCAAAAGATTGAAATAGAAAAAGTAATCAAGGAACTTTTGGAAGCAGGTGTCATACGTCCCAACATTAGTCCTTATTCATCACTGGAGGTCATGGTACTCAATAAAGATGGGGAATGGCGGATGTGTCCAGACTTTAGGGCCCTCAATAAGTTGACAGTCAAAGATAAATTTCCCATCCCGGTGGTTGATGATTTGTTGGATGAACTCAATGGGGCTCAAATTTTCACTAAGCTGGATCTTCGCTCAGGCTACCACCAAATTCGTATGAAGGAAGTTGACATTCCAAAGACTGCTTTCCGAACTCATGAAGGCCATTATGAGTTCCTGGTCATGCCATTCGGTCTTTGTAATGCCCCATCTACTTTTCAGAGCCTTATGACCAATCTTCTCAAACCATATCTCAGGAAATTCGTTCTTGTCTTCTTCGATGACATCCTCATCTATAGTTGCACTTGGGCCACACATCTTCAGCATGTCAATCTACTCTTGCAACTTCTTTGCAAGCATAAATTATTTGTTAAGATGTCCAAGTGTTCGTTTGGCATGGAAGAAGTTGAGTATTTGGGCCACATTGTGGGGTGTGCAGGTGTTAAGGTGGACCCCAAAAAGATCCAGGCAATGCAGGACTAGACTCAACCTAAGACCTTGAAGAGCCTGAGAGGATTTTTGGGTCTCACTGATCTGAAAATGGAATGTACTTGTTTAAGGGTGCAAGGTATCTATTTTCCATAATTTCAAATGTGAGTTATACACTCCAAGTGACCTCTAAAAAGGTGAAAACTTCTTATTTCTTATACAGAGATAGACTGTAGGGGCATTCACTAGATATGTCACCTCTAAAGAGAGGTTGAGTTCGAGACGCTACCTAGCCCTCTATAGGGTCTGCCTAAAGAAATAACAAAGTAAACACTTAGAAGTCTTTGACATACAAATACTTGAAATTTGATGTCTTGCGGAATAAGACAAATAACCTTTTGCAACTGAATAGGTGATTATGTGTATACGCAAGTTATGTATATTTTTTGTTTAACACTTTATATCAGTTTTGTTTCGCAGATCATCTTCAGCAAATAAAGACATCAAAATGATAAAGCAGTTCACCCCTTCTGGGCTACATCTGCTGGAGCAAGCCTCTCTAACTAGGCTTTCCTCTTGTATTAAAAATGCTACAAAGGCTAATACAAGAATATGAGTGCCTCAAAAGACATATCTGACTGTAAATACAGAATCAAAAGATAGGAATTAGCTAAACATGCTCTTTCCCAGGCACTAAACAATGAAATTGTACCTGATACAGTACTTTCCCCAATTGGCCCTGATGGCTCTTTAAACGTTCATGGATAATTTTGAGGTGAAGATGACCTCAATTGGTTCTGAAACCTCTGCCATTAGACTCAGAAGATCAAAAATAGCCGACATAGGCTTTTGAATCACCAAAAATGGATGAACATAGCCCCCAAACAGCTCAAGCACTGAAATGGCCCTAGTGGCCCTGAAGCTAAATAGTGAGAAGAATGCCTCAACAGGAAAAACGAGCTATAGAAATGGATTCAGAATGCTGAAAACCTTCAGGGATGACCTCTGTTCCACATTTAATGGCTGCACACATCCCAATGCAGCTCCCAAACTGATTTGGCCCTAGTGGCTCCTGGAACTTCCACAAAGTAAATCACTTGCAAATGACCTCCAATGACTGCAAAACCTATGCCAATGGCTTTAGAAGGTTGAAGAAACCCAAAAACAAAAAAACAATTCGTCCAAAACGGACTTTCTTAGCCAAAGTTATGGTCATTTACTCCCAACTGCCAGTTTCCCTTGAAAAACTCGAGTAAGACTTTTAGTTACGTCCAGATAGGCCTGCCAAATATGGGGAGGCCACCAAATTTGGTGCCACCACCAATAGATCTGCTAAATCCACCATAGCTGCCGGCTAACTTCGCACATGTGACCAAAAATTTGGAATGGCGGTTTGTAGTTGGATTTCATGTTGGGCGGTTAAGGGTCTAGGCCCACGGTTTTGGGCGTAAGGTCACATGGTATGGGGGCTGGCCCTTAGGGGCTGGCCCCCTTCATTTCCTCCCCAAAACCATTTTAACATTTAAATAATTTTTGGTTCACACTGCATGCAAGTTCCTTCATTGTGGCCCAACGATAAGGCGTGGCACTTGTGGACTGTAGGTCGCAGTTCAATACTCCATTCGCACAGAAAATTTTGTAATATGCGCCCATATATTGTTGACGTCACTCTCAGCCACGTGGCGGCCTATGGGCTTGCCATGTGGCTGCCTGTCATTGATTGCCCAAAAACAAAATATTCCAAAGAATATTCTTTTTTTAATATATATATATATATATATATATATATATTATATATATATATAATATATTTCTTTTAAGGTTTTCAAAAATTATGGGTTATTGGGCGATTTTGTTTTTGGCATGAATTTCTCATACGGAGACCGTTTTTCGAACCGTTTGTGGCACCAGACTTAGGAGGATGAGATCTATCGGATCATTCAAGTTTGAGCCAGTTCTAAGCACTTTTATTTTTTACCATTTTACGACACTTGGTCGTGAGCTCCTGATCACACGTCCTAAATGAAAAGGCTTTTGGTCCCCAAAACCTTACTGAATCTATGAACTAAACTCTATAGCACTTGAGGAGTAGAAATATCCTCTTCTTTTCAGCCAAAAGAGCATACTGATGCCAAAATGTCCTACCTTATCAACTGTTGTCATGGCAAATGTTGCTGCATAAACCAAGTACTCGTCGAATCCCGACCAAGTTCTTTCGCCAGTCAAATCTAAAATTGCAGGAACCAGCAACGAAACTTGCTGAAATATGAGCTGAAATATTCCTTTGAACATGTGGGGTTGCCAACTGTCACGATGCCCATCCATGGCACCTCCGCTCCAGAAGAATAGTTGCCTCCCAAATGAGAAGGTTTTTACAAAGATGAAACACTTCATCATTTCTCCTCTTTACAATCTTGGAGATCAAATTAACTTTTTCCAAGTCAATATTACATTACATGCATGGTTAAAAACAAAGTAATCAACCCTTCAAGTTAATCACACATACTTGTTTAAAATACAAGGAAATCATCATGATCCCTATGCTCATGCATATCATTCTCATGCATGCAGTTTATCTTTCAACTTTCTCTTAAGTACAATCAAAAGTACAATATCCTTGATCACATGTACATGTACTTTCAAAGCTGAAATGAATATGAATTTCGCTATGATAGAGTGAGTCTCATACTCAGCTTTTCCATCGCGCAACTTGCACTCCCTTAACAAAGAAATGCATTCAATCAAAAGACATGCAACTTTAATTGGATAAGAATTCTAACCATTTCTTACCAATCCATTTCAAAGGCGCTTCCTTTAACTGCACATCGATATCAACATGCATATCATCCTGACACATATCAATGATGGAAACTTGCTTCCCATTCTTTCCATACTCTTTCTCCAATTCCTTCAACTTTCGTGGAAGCATTGTTGGATTCAGAGTCCAACACCCTTCAATAGTATGTCCTTGCTTATGGCAGTATGTGCAACACATGTGCATCCTCTCGACAACATGATTTTCCTTGTCTAATGGACCTTTGGCTTCTTGCTTCCTTTCCTTAAAAATTTTCCTGTATGTGGTCATTCTCTTCCAACATCTAGAAACATTATGGTTATCCAAATCACAAAAGGAACATGCAATTCTTTTCCCATATCTATGTGGAAATTTACCATGCTTTACATGATCAAAGGAAATATGATTGAAATCATATTTATACCTTTCTCTTTCACCTTCATTACCTTCATGAGGAGGTGAATCAAATGAAGAAGAAGCTCCTTTTGGAACACCATCAATCCCTTCAATGGTTTTAGAGCTTTCACAATTCTCTTGTTCAAGTGCATTCTTATGCACACCTTCTTCTTGCAAGGTATGTTTCAAACTATTGCATTCCCCAAGAATACAATCTTTACCAAATTCAGGTAGGGAACTTTAAATGAAACTCCTTCTAGGAACTGTTTCAATTGCGTTCATGGCTACTTTGGAACTTTCTCCATAAGATTGTCCATAACCAAGACCCAAATTCTTAGGCCTTATCTCAACCATTATTGGTTCAACTATACCCTGTGCATGTTTTCCCAATCCCTTTACTTCATATCCCATTTTTGGACATCAACTTGGACCCTATGCCTTTGGTATGTTTCTCAAAAGAACCAACACACTTTTCAATTGAAGAAATTGAAGACAAGTTTGAATGATTTACCTCATCCTCATGCATTTTCTTGGACAAAGCTTCTTGAGCTTGATGGAGTTGTTTCTCCATGTCATGCACTCTTTGGAGAATTATTTCCTTCTCATCCTTCATAGCCAACAATTGTGCATCAAGCTTAACACTTTCTCTTTGATCCTCAATGAGAATCTGCACCTTGTCCTTCACCTTAATAAACTCATTCTTCATGTCATCATTGAAGAATTTTGTGAAGGAGGAAACTTCACTTGTGGAAGAAGTTGACATTATGTAAATGGTCAGTTAAACAAAAGAGACTTCCAAATAAGAGTTCTCAAAGCTTTCAATCAAATGACAAGCTTTCACCAAATGTCAAACAAAAAACCCCTTCTTATTCAAGCAACCATTTGCAACAAATAAAACAATCAATCTCTTACACTTCTTTAACACCTTTTGCACAAACAAATGCTCAACCCGAGCTTTGATACCTCTAATCTGAAAATGGAATGTAATTGTTTAAGGGTGCAAGGTATCCATTTTCCATAATTTCAAATGTGAGTTATACACTCTAAGTGACCTCTAAAAAGGTGAAAACTTCTTATTTCTTATATAGAGATAGACAGTAGGGGCATTCACCGGACATGTCACCTCTAAAGAGAGGATGAGTTGTAGAGGCTACCTGGCCCTCTACAAGCTCTGCCTAAAGAAATAACAAAGTAAACACTTAGAATGCTTTGACATACACATACTTGAAATTTGATGTCTTGCGGAATAAGACAAATAACTTTCTACAACTGAATAGGTGATTATGTGTGTATGCAAGTTATGTATATTTGTTGTTTAACACTTTATATCAGTTTTTTTTAGCAAATCATCTTCAGCAAATCAAGACATCAAAATGATAAAGCAGTTCACCCTTCTGGGCTACATCTGCTGGACCAAGCCTCTCCAACTAGGCTTTTCCTCTTGTATTAAAAATGGTACAAAGGCTAATACAAGAATATGAGAGTCTCAAAAGACATATCTGACTGTAAATACAGAATCAGAAGATAGAAATTAGCTAAACATGTTCTTTCCCAAGCACTAAACAGTGAAATTGTACCTGATACAGTACTTTCCTCAATTGGCCATGATGGCTCTTTAAACCTGCATGGAGAATTTCGAGGTGAAGATGACCTCAATTGGTTCTAAAACCTCTACCATTAGACTCAAAAGATCGAAAATAGGCTTTTGAATCACCAAAAATCGATGAACATAGTCCCCAAAACAGCTCAAGGACTGAAATGGCCCTAGTGGCCCTGAAGCTTCCCTGAAGCTAAACAGTGAGAAGAATGCCTCAACAGGAAAAAAAGCTGTAGAAATGGATTCAGAATGCTGAAAATTTTCAGCCATGACCTCTGTTCCACATTCAGTTGCTACACACATCCCAATGCAGCTCCCAAACTGATTTGGCCCTAGTGGCTCCTGGAATTTCCACGAAGCAAAATCACCTGAAAATGATCTCAGATGACTATGAAACCTGTGCCAATGGATTCAGAAGGTGGAAGAGACCCAAAAACAAAAAAGAATTCATCCAAAATGGACTTTCCTAGCCAAAGTTATGGCCATTTACTCCCAACTACCAGTTTGCCTTGAAAAACACCAGTTAGACTTTTAGTTACGGCCAGATAGGCCCGCCAAATATGGGGTGGCCGCCAAATTTGTTGCCACCGCCAACAGATCCGCTAAATCCGCCATAACTGCTGGCTAATTTCGCGCATGTGACCAAAAATTTGGAATGGCGGTTTGTAGTTGGATTTCGTGTCGGGCGGTTAAGGGTCTAGGCCCACGGTTTTGGGCATAAGGTCACTTCGTATGGCGGCTGGCCCCCTTCATTTCCCGCCAAAAACCATTTTAACATTTAAATAATTTTTTGTTTGCACTGCATGCAAGTTCCACCATTGTGGCCCAACAGTAAGGCGTGGCACTTGTGGACTGTAGGTCGCGGGTTCAATACTCCATCCACCCACAAAATTTTGTAATATGCGCCCATATATTGATGATGTCACTCTGGGCCACGTGGCGGCCTCCGGGCTTTCCACGTGGCTGCCTGTCATTGGTTGCCCAAAAACAGAGTATTGCAAAGAATATTCTATGGAATATTCCTTTTTTAATATTTTTTTTTGAAAAAATTCAAAAATTAAGGGTTATTGGGCGATTTTGATTTTGGCATAACTTTCTCATACGGTGACCGTTTTTCGAACCGTTTGTGGCGTTGGAATTAGGAGGATGAGATCTATCTGATAATTCAATTTTGAGCCAGTTCTAAGCACTTTCATTTTTGACCATTTTACGACACTTGGTCGTGAGCTCCTGATCACTCATAGGCAATTATCACAAATTTGTCCCCAATTATGGTCACATAGTGAAGCCCCTCACTCAACTCCTGAAGAAAAAATCATTCTTCTAGAATGAGGATGCACAACAGGTATTTACAACTCTCAAAAATGCCATGTGTTGCACTGCAGTCTTAGCACTACCTGATTTCACCAAATCTTTTGCCATTGAATGTGATGCTTCAGGTACAGGTATTGGGGCAGTATTAATGCAATAAGGTCGACCTTTGGCCTTCACAAGCCAACAAATAAGTGGGAAGAATCTAGGTCAATCTACCTATGAGAAGGAAATGATGGCCATCTTACATGCAATAGAGACCTAGTGACCTTACTTACTGGGGTGATGTTTCCAAATCCACACAGACCATCACAGTCTTAAATGTTTTTTGGAGCAATGCCTATCCTCCCCACAACAAATAAATGGCTCGCCAAAATGCTGGGATATGATTATGATATCATTTACAAAAAAGGGCAAGAAAATAATGTAGTAGATGCATTATCTCGCCAATTTGAGGAGGAAAGTACCCTGCTAGAAATTTCCCTTCCCATTCCAGAATGGATTGAAGAGGCTCGCAGGGAATGGTTTTCACATCCCGGGCTCTCCCAACTCATTTCTCAATTGTAGGCGGATCCAAATCCCACCAAGGGCTACTCATGGCAGAATGAGATTCTTCGCTACGGGGACTGAGTCGTAATATCACCAACATCCACCCTCAAAAGTTGCATTTTGGCAGAATTGCACTCATCCCCCATTGCAGGACGTTCAGGCTTTCAGAAGACGTATGCTCATACAAAAAGATCATTTTTTTGGACAGGCATGAAAAAGGGCATCCTTACTTTTGTAGCAGAATGCGATGTTTGTCAACGCCACAAAGGGGAGACCATCAAAGCACCAGGCACATTACAACCGTTGCCCATCCCCGCATCAATATGGATGGAGGTTTCTATGGATTTCATTACAGGTCTTCCAAACTTAGGAAACAAGTCAGTCGTCATGGTGGTTGTGGATAGACTTTCAAAATATGCTCATTTTTTTGCCCTACCCCACCCATTTACACCGACTTTGGTCACTCAATATTTCATGGATCAGATCTTCAAATTGCAGGGCATGCCCACTTCTATTGTGTCCGATCATGACCTGATCTTCACTAGTAATTTTTCGCAAGAACTCTTCAGGCTACAAGGCACCCAAATAAAACTCGGAACTTCCTATCATCCACAAATGGATGGTCAAATTGAAGCTGTCAACAAATGTCTCGAAACCTACATTAGGTGTTTCACTTCAGAAAAGCAACATCTTTGGGTATAGTGGTTACCTCTGGATGAATGGTGGTATAACACCAACTATCATGCCACCACCAAAATGACTCCCTATGAAGTAGTATATGGTCAACTCCCTCCTTCCCCTACTTCTTATATCAAGGGATGCTCAAAGGTACAAGCAGTGGATCAACTCCTACAAAACCGTGCAACCATGCTCGCCCATCTTAGAGAGAATCTCCACTAAGCTCAAAACCGCATGAAGCAACAGGTAGACCAGCATCGCTGAGAGTGCCAATTTCAAAAAGGGGATCAGGTATTTTTGAGGCTGCAACCATATAAGAAAACATGACTCAAAGACAAGGGTTGTCAGAAACTAGCTTCAAAATTCTACGGACCATATCAAGTACTTCAGCGCATTGGAGAAGTAGCCTACAAGCCGGCTTTGCCGCCTACTGCAAAAATCCATCCAGTTTTCCATGTCTCATGCCTCAAGAAAGTGATTGGGAAAAATTTCAGAATTCAAACCAGTCTACCTGAATTGGATGAGGAAGGGTCAATCTGGCTCCAACCTGAACAAGTCATAGACACAAGAGAAAGGCCCCTGCGTGGCCACGTGATTAGGGAAGTCCTCGTCAAGTGGAAAGACACCTCTCCGGAAGACGCAACTTGGGAACAAACCACTATTCTTCAGCAATTTTCGCAGCTTCAGCCTTGAGGACAAGGCCATTCTTAAAGGGGAGGGCATGTTAGGGTCCCACCCTAACCCCCTTATTTATGTAGTGGGATCAAGTCATTGTAAAGAGTCAATAAATCCCATATTAATAATTGTAAGTGGTTAACCCGCAATTAATGACGGGACCACAGTTAGTTGCAAATGGGACATGGTATTAGATAGATGGTATTAATAAAACCCATGGTATTGATCCATGGTATTGCATGTATGAGTCATATATAAAAGATGGAGACTCCCTGCGAGGAGCATCATGTCTTATTTTGTCATCGAGCTCTGCTCTATTGGAGGTTGCCCCCTCGAAGAGGCAAGTGAACATTGCTTTCTGAATAATAAAATACTTGCTCTTTTTACTCGCTATTCTATGTTCTGGTATATTGCTTCGCATATTTGGTATTCTGGTATCGTCTTGCAGGTTAAAGAGCATAACACTTGTTGTAACTCAATTGGTTGTTAATATTAAAAACCAGTATGAAGGAGATGTGGAAAAAAAACACTTTCACTCTCAAAGTCATAAATGAAATATTTAAAATGCCTATGTTAAGTAACATAATTTAAAAAAAAAATATAATTCGATATTGGACTTAAACAAGCTATTTGAATATGTATTTTAAGGAATATAGATATATATATATATATTATATATTATATATATATATATATATATATATATATATATATATATATATATTATATATTATATATATATATATATTTCATGTCAACCATTCATATATGTATATATTATATAAAGAAAGAAGAAGTATGGTTAAAACATTTCAAGTAGGCTTACTATTTTACATTTTGGCAATTTTCACATATATTTGTTTAGTCAATTTTGACAAAAATCTAGGAAAAGTTTGTTGGAATTATAAGTTTAAGTTTTGTAGTATACACAAGTGACTAAGAGGACTTTCAAGGCATTCTATCCATTTATGCATTAGAAAATACAATTTAAATAATGAAAAATTACAAATGGTGTGATTAACTCTGTTGAGGTGTAAATATTTTTTTCTAGTTCTCCACTCTAAAATAGATTTACATACATATAAATTTGATCCTTCTTAACGCTTAATAAATTCCAGATTAAAATAGATACATACAATACTTACTAACTAAATATAATAAAATATTTACAATCTTATCCAAATAATTCAATAACATTATTAAATTATTATATATACATATAAAAATGAATTATCAAATATTTGATGTTGGTTATAACAAATATTCTCATACCCAGGCACATATAGCTGAAGTGTACATTATTAAAGCCAATGAAATAGATTAATCCATATAGATATGATAAATGGAAATTATCAAACATGATGATATAAATTAATATAAAAATTTCCGCATAAATAGGAAATAGTTAAAAAAAAAACCATCCATAAACCATAAGCAACTCCTCTGCTCTTTGTTTACTTTCTTATTGTTCCACATCCAACTTCACCCTCTGCATTGTATGTATATTTTGATGTTCATATAAGTTTTTTAAAATCAATTTATATTATTTAATATTTTAACATTTTGTTGGATATATATTCTTTTGATATATAGATATAACTTTAAAAATTATTTTTATTAAAAATAAAAATAATAATTATGTTAAGGTTTTTATAATTTAGTAATTGGCGTTCTCATTTTTTCTGTTTTTTTTAGATTTTAAAAAATTTAACTTATTTATTTAATTGTGGGATAATTCCTATTACTTTTTAACATAAGCCAGCCTGAATATTAATAAAATAAACTCATAACTTCTTAAACTTTTTATAACAAGCTCTCGACCAATTAATTAACCTTGAAATTAAGAATATTGTGTCTTTACATCATTATACCTTTTATAAAACACAAATAAATTTGTCACAACTTATATGAAAATTTAGTTATTGAAAAAAAGTATATGAGGGTGTATTTCGATGAAGAGAAGCGGCGAGTTGCACAAAGAATGAAGAACTATGAAATTTCTATTTTTTTAGTTTCATTTAGAACTTGTTATGTATTAACCTTATGAAACTTGGTATAATAATATTTAATTTAATATTTTTAATGTCCATATGCATTAATCTATTTCATTAGGTACGATAATTTTTATGGGTCACTAAGTTGACAACTTTCTAAGAATTAAGAATTTCTATTCCGACCAATTTTAGATACAATTTTTAGGTTGATATGTGTTAGTTTGCTTTAAAACTTAGTAATTTATTTCTATGTTTCTAAGCATGTAATTAGAAATAAAATTTTAATTATAGTTCTGTTAGCTTCTTTTATAAAACAATAATAAATCTAAAAATCAATAAATTAATTAAATATTCCAAGTTAGGAATTTGTGTCTGACTCTTGGGTTGTTCCTCTAAGATAGGAGTTAGTTTAGGTAACTTTTATAATGGTGTGTGTCTGGTGAGAAATTATCTCAACCAAAGGAGAAATTATCTCAACCAAAAGTGTCTAAGATAGCACGCACTATCTTGAGAACACTATCTCTTATCTATTTATTTATAACACTATATTCAATTATTTTTAATGAATGAGAGAGTGAGAATACTAGAGGAAGCATGAGGCTCCAGCATTTTTCGCCAATATTTTGTGTCAGGTTTTTATGTGTGCTTTATCTATTTGTCTAAGTTAATTTCATTTTTCAATATGTGGTATCAGAGCAATTTTGGTTCTTAGGGCCTGTTAAGCAAAGTGCATGCAGTGTAGGGATATGTCGATCTTCTGTGGATCACATCAGTGTGAAGATCTTTGATTCTGTTGTGATGAGTGCCAATGGTGGAGACTGTGATTGTGCATATGACAGATTGATCTTTCATGTGGAGCAACCGAGAAGTGTAGAAAAACAGATCTACGTGGAATGTAAGCCTTAAAACTATGATGCATCAAATTCTAGGAGAAACTGTTGCATGAGTGTTCTGAAGGAGTTGTTGTTGATGACAGAAGGACTGCATTGGAAGTTTTAAGTCAACAGGAACCCTAGAGAAAACTGATGTTGCATCCTCCCACTCGCACTGTTATGCCCCATACACATTACAATTGTGATTGTTTTGCACAGTAGAAAATAGTTTCTATTTCGATGTTTCGATCTTCTACTCCAAACCAGCAACCCTTTGGGTTTGTATCCGTGTTATAACACCAAAGTTCAGATCAGTTTATTTTCTTATTGCTTGAGGACTAGTCCAGATTCGCTATCATTGGGTAATTGCATGAGTAGCTGCATGTGTCGAAGAAGCTTAGATCATGGTAACCTGCGTGAAGGAATTAGAGCTTGGATCATAGCACAAATAGAACAAGTTGACTCTCGGATGTAACGTTGAAGGTGATAAATGATTATTGCAAGAAAGAGTGCAAACCCCATCAATGAAGCCTCCAGAATATGGGTCCGCATGAGAATCTGATCCGTTGGACTTATGGCACCCATCTTAACTGATTGCCTCTGAATCTTGAGGATACTTGTGATACTAGAGGCCAAGATTACAAGCATTGTACCTCCAAGTGTCTTGACCATGGCCAGACCCTTGCCTATTTTAACCTGATCAAGAATCTTGATGATCAGCTTTCTCAAGGGAGGAATATTTGTCGTTAGAAACAGAGCCAGTGCTCCCTGTGCAAAGACTAGAGTAAATAATAATTGAATCATGTTGTTTCACCACTGTGAATCTAAATCCCTAAGTGGTACTACCCCTGCTGTGAGAACCTTCTCAGAAGGATCTTTCCAAAACCCAGCAGCCAAATCCTGTTTTAAGGTACTGAAGACTTTAGAGTAGCTTTTTGAACTCTTCAATATGTGATGTCAAAGCAACCAATGTGCATAAGATAAAAGTTGAGAATTGGTGTGTGTCTGAACTTTTTCTATCATTTTTTCTGCTACATTCTTGTCTGAACACCTTTGAGATCCTAACGGTTTCTCAAAATCATGCCCACATATTCCAGAAAACCAAAGATAGTTGTGCTCAAGTTTGACTAGTCTGATCGTGCTAGCAATTGTCTAATGTGCGTGAGAAATCTGTAGTGGAGGACGAAAAAATAATTAAATATGGGAGAAGCGGTAGACAGATCAAATATTTTAGTTGAGTGATCCCTGCGTGGCTCTTCACATTGTTGTGTTGAAGGCGTTTCTGCCACATGAACATCAAGAAGAAATTGGAGGAGTGAAAGGTGTGATTTTCCCATTGATATTAGTTATTCCAACCAAAAATCATTGATTCGAATCCGAAAGGCAGAGGTACATTAGATACTCACAACATAAAGGTTTTGTTATTTGTGTTAATTCTTTTAAAAAGTATACTTTTTAATGCAAGTTTTCCACAATATATCTCAAATCTCGAGAATATGAAAGTCATAACGGAGTCTTAGCACATTCAATGATGTTTTTTAATGGAGAGATAAGATGTGAAGTAATAAGGTTTTTTGGAGTGTGAAGTAAGAAATGATTTTTTATTTGGAGTGATAAGTGAATTTCTTTGAGAGAAATTATTTTTTTGCAATCCAAAGTAATATTTTACATTGCCAGAGATTTTGAGAGTGATTTAGTGAGTGCAGGGAATCTTTGAAGAAATTTTTCTTTTAAGAAGTTCTGGAACTTTGAGAATATTCCATGATGATGTTGTCAATGTGAAATATGATGTACTCCAATGTTTAATAAATATATCATTTTTTTGGTGATTGTGTCCTAGATCCACCCGAAATTGCATAAGGGGATCTTAGGTACATGAAGAGTGTGTTGATGATGGTGCATGCTTCATGTTGTTGCCTTTTGATTTGTGTCTAGTTTTGACACATAAAAGATCTCATTTAACTCATAAAGTTCAATGCAAGCAAGCACAACACTTGTACCAAAATAGCTTCAAGGAAGGATAATTGAGCTCAACACATGCATTTGCATCACTACAACAAATAATCAAAGTTTTCAACATCGCCATTCTACCTCAACAAACAAATTCACTCAATATAATCAAGTTCATGAATATGCAAACTCTAGCATTTCACAGAAAAGTCTACATCACTACAATCAAGTTAATGAATCTGTAAACTTCAACATTTCAGAGCACAGTCTACATCAACATTATTGAACTTGTAATCAAACTCAAATTACATTGAATTGTAACGGTGCATTCTCGGTTGAAACCAACACCCAAGTCTTCAATTGAGTCAAATTGAATTCATTGTAGTGAGTCATTATATCCTTCAACATTTTTTGTGTGCATTTTTGACAGTGTTCGACACCCTTCCTTTAAGCAGAATCAAGTGGATGCACAAATTTTAACTCGAAAGGAAACAAGCCACAAGTTCACATCTCCTGCAAGCGAGCATGAGTATTCATTCAAGTAATTTGCGTCAAAACAGTACAAAGTTCAAACCTTCAAGCGAGCCATAGTGAAGTTCATTGCAGCAACCATCAAAGCAACCAAACAAGTTCAACTCTAGCACCAATAAAGCAAGTTGATATCGACATTAAGAGAGTGTGGCTATTCCTTCAAGTGAGCGTGAAGTCATCAAGTAAGGCAAGTGAGTGTTTAGGAAAACGTGATCATCATCAAGCGTGCGTGAATTCTAGAGTTTAAGCAAGAAAGTTCTACAACTCTAGCAAGTGTTCCCAGCAAGTGCAATAGGCAACAAATCAAGTGATCGTGCCATTCAAGTCCCATAGCAAGTGAGCCTGTCATGCAAGTAACAAAATCGAGTGAAACAGTTCAAAGTACTACATCTACGAGAAGAGAGCCTGATTTTAAGTGAGAAAGTTTAGATGGCGCAACATATTCAGTTGTTAAACATTCTTCATAGTTTGATCATCTCCAGTGATGAAGACATGGTGCACATCAGCAAAGAAACTCTTACTGATCTTTCAAGGTATCTACGACAAACACATGAAACCATTGAGTTTCTTCAACTCGAATCACAACTTCAAAGGAATGAATTGCAAGAAAGAGTGATACTTTCCAGTCTTTGAACCATCCAGATGATAAGTCATTCATCCCAACAACTTCAAGTGTCGAAGTTGTTCTAGTTAAAATTTCTTCCAAACCCATCATCAAGCCCTGGGAAGAAATGTAAAATAACAAGAATCGACGAGGCTTAGGATATGTCATTGATAATACCAACTTACATATCCTAGATTATTCCAAGCCAATTAAGTTCGTCAGTGCATGATTTCTTGCACAACTTACCTTAGCAGCTTCTGAGAAAGTTGCAGACAAATAGCATTGCACGCAACCTAAATTTGAAGTCCAACTGAAGTGTCCTCATTGTTAAAGAACTGGCCATATGGAAGAGATCAGTGTTTTCATCTCCATCCTTGTCACTATTGTGGCAAGCAGAATCATTCCTCAGAAAAATTTCGCAACCAACAAAAATCAGCCAGATTGAAGATACATTATGCATAGATCAATCCTTGGGAACGGTCATACACAGTCAAAAGATTGTCTCAGTTCTACAACCGACTACAATCACACATAGTGCAGACAACAATGAAACGATGATGGTACTCTCATGTCGTTGAACGAGGGAGTACAATAATGAAACTATCCTACACCTGAAGGGGGGGAGTTCAGAATTTAGATATAATTTGAAGAAGGTTGTCTCTCCTTTCAGCTGACAAAGAGGGGAAAATTTCAATGAAATTGACAAGTGGTTGTCAGACTAAAAGTCTCGACAACATCTGTGAAGCAACCAGTGGTCATCTTCATCAGCCAGTGGGCATTTTTCATCAGCAGTGAGCATCAGAAAATTCGGAAGTGGGTGATCGACAGCCAAAGTAGTAGTGAGCAGCTTTCATCATAGCAAAAGAAACATTGAATTTTTTTTCGACATCTTCAGCCAGTGGGCGATCATCATCAGCAAATACGCCAGTGGGCATTCATCAAATTGTGTCAGTGGACACCAGATGCTATTTTCAAGCAAAGGACAGTTGGATCCTTTTGCAGCTTGGCACATGATGGAGTTGTCAAGCGTCATTCAGAGAAGAATCAGTCATGGAGCTGACTTAGTCTCTTCATATTGCAATTTCTTCAACATCTAGATTTGGTGGTTTTTCAGGCAATGTTTTTGAAGATCAACATAAGAACATGGAAGATGGTTCCTCGTTCTTATTTTGGATTTATCATTGAAGGGGGGAATGTTAGCTTGTCTCATAAAACAATAATAAATCCAAAAATAAATAAATAAATTAAATATTCCAAGTTAGGAATTTGTGCGTAACTCTTGGGTTGTTCCACTAAGATAGGAGTTAGTTTAGGTAACCCCTATATTGGTGTGTGTTTGGTGAGAAATTATCTCAACCAAAGGAGAAATTATCTCAACCAAAAGTGTTTAAGATAGCACGCATTATCTTGAGAACATTGTCTCTCATCTATTTATTTGTAACATAATATTCAATTATTTTTAATGAATGAGAGAGTGAGAATACCTGAGGAAGCATGAGGCTTCATCCTTTTTCCATCAATATTTTGTGTCTGGTTTTTATGTGTGCTTTATCTATTTGTATGAGTTAATTTCCTTTTTCAATAAGTTCTAGAACTTTAATTACAAATAAACTGATTTTTCTAGCTATAGCATGTGTAACATTGATAAATACCTCCAAAGACAAACACATTTAAACATAAGATACCAGATATACTCAAGAAACCCCAAATCTAGGGAAAAATTTAACTTGAATCTGTTTCTTTTATTATCTTTAACAAAAGTTATTTTCAAAAAAATTACAGCAAGGGAACACTTCGCTTTATAATAGAAAAACCATTGAACAGCTCCAAGGAAAATCAAATCACCCCCTGCGCACTTATCTTATTCTTGTCACATAGTAAGACCTCTTTGCGCAATTGTACACATTGTAGAGACACGCAACATGGATTTCTCTCTCTGCACTCTTGTTTTATTCTGGTCTCACTAATTCTGGGTTGAATTAGAGGTTGTTAGGCCCTCTCTTTCTCTCCCTCTTCAGAATTAATCTTTTGCTGACTATTGAAACCCTAGTTTTCCTCTTGCTAAGCTAACACACACTACTTATGGAAAATCGAACTAGCCACTTATGCGCCATATTTCCTCTTATAATTCGACCTAAGTCCCACCATCACTTGCAATCATTGATATTAAATCATGATGAAGGGTTGATATCTAATCACATGTTGACTTTAGGATTTTTTATTTTTCCAAAGTCCAACAATGGAAAATACTTAATTAAATTAGTAATTTGCAAATGGTTGTCTTTTGGGTCACCCCATTAGCCTTGGCACCTAGGCAAGCAAAACCCTTCTTTCCTTATCCAATAAATACCCCAAGAAGGTGTTTTTCACTACACGAAGCTATCTCTAAGGTAAACAAATATCCCCTTGGAAAAGTATTGGTTAGAATGTATGTTATCTACTACTCTGTTGGTATGAACTGGAGTCTAATAGTATCATTCTGAATAATGTCCCTAACATGATGATAGTATATCCTGATGTGCTTTGAGCACTCATGAAATATTAGATTCTCAAAGAGCTTGATGCAACTTTGATTGTTACAGTGGATCATAGTGGGCTCTAGCTCCTATCCAAACAAGCCCACAAGTAGCTTTCTCAACTAGATGGATTCATATGCTACCAAAATAGTATCCATGTACTCGACCTCTACTGATCTTAATGCAATTGATATTTTCTTCCAGTTGAACCAACAAACAACTATTGATTTGACACTGAATTTGCAACCCAATGTGATTTTCATGTTTGTAGAAATCCCTTCTAAATCTACATCAGTGAATCCCTCAAGAATTACTCCTTTAACTTGTCTATACTATAATACATACTCTATTTCCCACCTGAGATACCTTAATATGTATTTGGTAGCAAACCGGTGCACCCTAGTATGCTTGACCTTGAATTGGCTCAAAACGTTAACTACAAAACACATGTTTGGTTTTTTTTTTTCACCAAATACTAACCCAATCAATTATAGATAAATCATGGGCTCTATTTGATTTGATATGGATGTGTCTACCTTCCTCCAATTTGTGACTAGAGGTGTTGTCATGGACCTGCATTCTTACATGTGGAATCTCCTCAAAATCTTAAGGGCGCACTTGACTTGCCCCAAGAAGATCTCCCCATCTCCCTACCAAACCTTGAATCCAATGAAATAGTGCATCAATTACATATCCTTCATCTTGAAATCACTTGAAAGACCTATCTTGCACTCTTTGGATGAGCTTATTTGCACCTCTCAAAATTATACCATCCATGTACAACACCAGAATTAGCGGCTCACCTCAACCAACAATGTAGGATAGCTTAGGGTCTTCTTCACTCTTAGTGAATCCCATTCCGTAAAGGTAACTGTCAATACATGCATACCATGCATGTGGAGCCTATTTGAGCCCATACAAGGCTCTCTTAAGTCTACACATGTGAGTCTCCTTATCACTTGTGTTAAACCCCTTTGTTTGTTCAATATAAATATCCTCCACAATAACCCCATTGAGAAAAATTGTTTTAACATATAATTGGTGGATCTTCCACCCCATATAAGTTGCAATGGATATAATGGTCCCAACAGATGAATATTTGGCCATTGAAGCAAATGTCTCGTCATAGTAGATGCCCTCTACCTATGAGAACTCCTTTGCCATAAATCTTGCCTCGTATTTTTCAATGCTCGCATTAGCCCCATGCTTCATCTTGTAGACCCAGCGAGAGCCCACGATGTATTTCCCCTAAAGCCTCGATACAACCTCCCAGACATCATTTTTCATGATGGAGGCATACTCGTGAAATTTTATAATTATGCAAAATGTGTTATTAACCCAGTTTATTATTTCTATTACTTATACACAACACATTTCAATCTTCAGTAGAAAGTAAAAAATAAAAACATGGACAACACCAAGCACAAAAATAAATTGAACTAGAAAATGCGAGAAACCAATCACATAATTAACAAAAATATTTGTGGAAAAATGTCCTTAGAAAAACCCCAATGTGGGGAAACTAGTTTTCAGTCTAATGGCTTTATTATTATCTTTAGTAAATTTGTTATTTAGAAATTACATAAACTACTTCAGCAAAACTCTATCAAATTTATCTTCATTGTTGCTAATGAAATGAAACTAGGAAAACCCCACAAATTCTCTTCTACAAATCACACTGCCCGTCTGGAAACACACACATCCTCTTAGCAATTTACATTTCTTCCTAGACAAATCACACGGCCTCTAGAAATTTGTTCTAACAACTTACACTACCCCGACCAGCTCACACTGGATAATTCTGAAATTCACACTTCCTCTAGGAAATTTGCACTATCTCGAGAAAATAACTCGACCCACCACAAATAATAAACTATCAAACAAAACTCCCTTTGAAACATAGAAGTTGAAGTTTTCTCAAATGAAGAATAAACCCTACAAAACTTTCTCAATTATTGTTATTGAAACCCTCCTTGCATCTCACTGAAAACTCACCCAACATTACTGACTTGATGCATGTCCAAAGCTACCCATCAAATTCCCCATATAATATCTCATTGATAAATTAATGGCCATGATTGGAAGTTAACTTCTCTCAATCGATGGCTAAGATCATCTTAGAAACTTTCTACAATATTCTAAAGGAAAACCAATCTTATCTCTACTAATGCCAGTTAATTAACAACTTTCCCTAAGCTTTAACTTAGAAGTATATTTAAAAATGACTAATTGACTTAATTAAGACATTTTCTCTAAGTGAAACTTATAAAAAATTACATAGACTTGGAGACAATTATTCTTTCTATGTTCCTAACCTCAATGGCACCTCTCAAGGCTAGAACACTTGTTCTAGCTACAATAATTAACACTTTGTCATAGCAAAGAAGGTGTTCTTGACAACACCTAACTTAGCCTTACAGAAAAGAAACTTTCACTTATTCAAGGGCTACATTAGAATGTTTTTCTTCCTGTTGATTTGTAGGAATATACAATAATAAAACTAATCCATGTTGTACACAATCCCTAATGAAATGATATCATATGTCGATATGTTACAACCAATCATCGAATACTGGATTCTCAAATAGTTTAACACAACTCTAATTATCACAGTGAATAATGGTTGACTCCATCTTTTGACCAAACAGTGCCACTAACAAATTTTGAAGCCATGTGGCCTCACATGTTGTTATGCTTGTTTTCATGTAATCTACTTCTATAGAGCTTAAAGTTATATACTCCTGATTCCTATTTTACCAAGAGACAACCCCTAATGCAATGTTTAAACAACACCTTGAAGTGATTTTCTAGTCCACTGCAACACGTCCACAGTTTGAATTAGTGTACCCAATCAACGTGACAACATCATCATGAGTATACTTCAACCCATACTCAATTGTACCTCACAGTTATTACATCACATGCTTTGTTGTTTTCAAATGCACTCTCTTTGGTTCCATAATGAACTAACTATAAGAGTGTTGATTGCAAAGAAAATGTTTAGCTTTGTGTTGACCAGATACATAAGAGAGACAATAATCTATCTATATAAGATAGGGTCTATTTCCTCTTGATTGGATGCATCAATATTCCTCCAATTGGTTATCATAGGTGTAGACATGGGTCTACAATGCATCATCCTAATTTTTTTCAAGATCTCCAAAGTAGATCTCCCTTGACCAAGGAATATTTCCCCATATGTCTCCCACACCTCAAGTCCTAAAAAATAGTGCATCAACTCGAAGTCCTTCATATCGAACTCTGCTACTAATTCCCTCTTGTAATATTCTATGAGACTTGTTGACCTAGTCTAAAATATAGCATTCACATACAAAATGAGAATGAGTGGTTCAATTCCAACCATAATATAGTATTGTTTTAATTTTCCTCGCTATTCATGAAGCCCATCTACAACAAGAAATTGTCAATATGACCATACCATGCTCTGGGAGATTGCTTGAGTCTATATAATTCTCTCTTCAACCTACATACATGGGTTTCCCTCCCATGTGTCTCAAAACCATCTGTTTTCTTGATGTACACCTCCTACTCTATGACCTCATTTACGAATGTCATCTTGACATTTTTGTAATGAATTCACAATCCCATATGTGCTGCAAGAGAGATCATGGCCCTAATGGAAGTATACCTAGCCACAGGAGAAAATGTCTCCTCATAATATATTCCCTCTTTTTGAGAGAATCCCTTGGCCATTAACTTATATTTTAACTTCTATATGCTACCATCTATACTGTGCTTGATCTTAGAGATCCGTCGAGAACCAACCACTTCCCGATCCAATGGTCTAGGAACAACCTCCTAAACATCATTCAACATGATGGAGTTGTACTCCTCCACCATCGCATCCTACCACACGTGGTGCAGTGAAACTTGTTCATAGATAAAAGGTTCGTGGTCAATGAGATGACTCATCAATGCCTTGTAACTTGAATATATATCTAGTGGTCTCTTGTCCTTGGTGCTCAATATAGGAGCTTCAATATCATCATCATCTTGCTACTCCACATGTTGCAAACTCTCTTAAACACCTATACTTATACACGTACTAGTTAATGTATTGGTACTTATGCCTTGAGCCTAAGACTAACACTAATGTTCAATGCTTGGAGCTTCCTCTTGTTGACTCTAATCAATTGTTGGAAACTTGTGAGATCCCTTGAATTATTTCTCCTCCTGGAACTTAACGTCTTGTCTCATGATAATCGTCCTACCCCACGGAATATAGATCATGTATGCATTGGATGTTTCATTATAACTAACAAAATAACCCTTCTTTGTAGTCGAATATAGCTTGGTGTGTTTCTCATTTGGAATATGATAATAAGCGATACTACTAAAAATCTTGAAGTGTCAAACTTCTAGATTCTTCCCTATAAATTCCTCCTTGAGTTTCATCTTTACTAACGCATTTTGTGGGACCTTATTTTGAATGTAAACTATTATTCTTAATGCTTTTGTCCAAAGACATCTAGGCATGTCTTGATCATATATCATGGCCCTCATTGTTCCAACTACTGTCTTACTATTTAATTCTACAACCCCATTACATTGTGGGTTGTATGGAGCTATCCATTCTCTCATTATTCCCTCCTGATCTCAGAATTATACTATTATAAAGTTACTTATTTTTCCTTCCTCAAATATGCTTCAAATAGTCCAAAAATTCACA
Source organism: Pinus taeda (assembly GCA_000404065.3). Lineage (NCBI taxonomy): Eukaryota > Viridiplantae > Streptophyta > Pinopsida > Pinales > Pinaceae > Pinus > Pinus taeda. The sequence continues at coordinate 26,947 of APFE030281005.1, read as the reverse complement.
ATCTCAATCATGCAATTTGATAACATAGTTCTACTTTATGAAAACAAAGTAAACAAAAAAAATTCACATTAAGAAAAATTTCAAACTTATCTTCATAATGGAGTTCACCAAACCCCCTACCTACATCTCCATATTCACTTAATCCGCGAACTTCTTTATTATCTCTCCATGAAAAAGGAAATACCCTTCTTTAAAATAAGGGACAAAATATTCTCAAAATATGTGGCTAATGTTCCCAAAAGGGATTACCTTCTCCTATTACAAAATAATTAAGGCTCTCACATAAGTGGTCATTCTCTATCTCCATAAGGGCTATGCTTAATCAAAGAGTTTATAATGTAATCTTCAATGAACTTAAAATAATACATAGTCAATCCAAAAATCATTCCAAATTCTCTCACATAATAAATTTAAATAGTTCTAATGACTCCATAGTCCAAGGAGTGTTGGGTTGTGTTATATTCTTTCCACAACCACCCCATGCGCAGGGGGCGTTTATGCCCCCCTATACGTAGCACCAAGGGGTAAGGAGGGTGGCGGTAGCATCCCTGCGCAGGGTGCAGGGTAATACCCCGAGAAAATATTTTTGGACCCTATATTAGGTGGGTGGACCTACCTATGGTTTTGTGCATGGATTTCACACATGGTTTTTGGCATGATAGTTTACTAACCATGGTATTTTGTAGATCTGGTAAAGGGAACTATGGTTATGTTCTAATCCAGGGTTAATGGATTGGGGGTTTATGGATGCTTCAACATATATATATATATATATATATATATATAATAACATTGAAAGGAAAATAACGAAAAATTAATCTTGTAGTCACGGTTTTGGGATCCAGGGGAAAATCTCTGTATATATTTGTTTTATGTTTTATTCTCTCGCTAATGTTTATTTTCTGTTTTTAGAATTTGTATGCTGGTAATTTATGTATGGTGTTAAAACCTACATTAGGTATCAGATTTGTTTTGGCTTCAAGGGCACGCCTTTGCTACTGAGGGGTTTTTTGCTTGAACTCGTGGTAGACCCTGTTCAGTGGGAGATTCGTGGGATCGATTCTTCGGGTGAAAGAATATGGCGAGTAGTGAAAAGATAAAGATAGAGAAATTTAATGGTTAAAGTTTTGAGTTGTGTTAAATCAAGATGGAGGATCTACTGGTGGATAAAAATTAGTGGATTGCGGTAGATCCGGGTACTAAACCAACAACAATGTCAGCTGAAGACTGGAAAATGTTGGATTAGAAGGAAAAAAGCACAATACAATTTTGTGTCCCAGATTTAGTATTGTGGAATGTATCAGGGGAAGCTTCGATGAAGGATTTGTAGGAAAAGTTAGGGACTTTGTAGCAATCTAAGCCTCTAGTGAATAAATTGTTCCTATGTAAAAAGCTGTATAACTTGAGGATGAAAGATGGAGACTCAGTGACAGAGCATTTGAATGCAGTTAATACTGTGGTAAGCCAGTTATTATCTATCGATATTAAAATTTCATATGATGATAAGTGCATTAGTTTCTTGTGTTCTCTACCAGATTCGTGGGACAGTTTGGTTATTGCAATAGGTAGCAATGTAATTTCCTTGCAGTTTGATGAAATTGTCTTATCCTTGCTGTCGGAGGAGATGATATGGAAAAACATGGAGGGCCAGAATGGTGATGCCTTGTATGTACAAGGACAGTTTGAGAATAGAAACAAAAGTAATTCCTCAATTGGGAGATTAAATCTCCATGAAAACCTGTAAAGGTGTGTTGGAAATGCGAAAAGGAAAGGAACTTTAGAAGGGACTATAAATCTAAAGCTCCTGAGAGAGGAAATGGATCTGATGGTGCTCCTTCTGAAGAGGAAAAAACTACCTCATATTAAGGTGGGGATGTGTAATTTTCTTCTTCTTCAAGTACAAATGTAGATCATGAGGCATGGTTGATTGACTCAAGTGCATCCTTTCACTTCACTCCCCATAGAGAGTGGTTCTACGAGTATGAGAAATATGATGGTGGTGATGTATTCTTAGGGGATGACAAGAAAGTTAGAATCGTTGGTCAAGGAAAAGTCAAGTTGAAGATGTGATGACATCTTAGCTGCTTTGATACACCAAAGCTACATCTTTACATAATTCATACGTGGACCTCTAGGTTATGGGCCCTATACATCAGAATAAGTTTCAACCAACGGACTTCATAACAATACCCAACCAATCACCGTAAGTCATTCTTTGATGTTTAAGATCGAAAAGCAATTAAGTTTAATCCTCTTTGATAACATATCGGGTCCACTCAAGTCTGTTAACCCATGCACATAGTCTTGCGTGATTATCTTTTGATCAATCAACCAACGAATGGTCTTGATGGTTGGAACTCAATGAGGCTTTAATCCCATTATATAAAGCCTTATCTTGTCCAAATCAAATGTTAACCTACGCACACTTTCAGAAGCGATATGTGTCTAATTACCCATTAAACGGACTATCCAATCATCCTAAAGTATAAACTCTTTTTAATGAGTTTATCGAGTCCATTAGCCAAGATAACTTGCTTGCAAGTTCCCACACGATCACGGTGGATCTTCTTCCATCGGATGGTTATCGCATCGTCCGCTCACCAAGTAGCCCAAACAATCTCCACCGTCAATGTGACCCCGCTTGATCCAACAGTTGTCGTGTCATCTCGCATTCCAATTAGCACGACGATTAATGCTCCAAAAGCATGCGAGAAAAGTTGTTTTCCCTTAATATGCGTCAACCGCCAAGGTTAATCGTGTAGAATTTAGAAAAACCTCTTCCCACCTTTAGGGCACGCAAGAAACTTCTTACCACTGTTGAAATACCAACCACGTGCTCAATACAGAACTTAAAGAAACTCAGCTTAATAAACGGTTAGGGCTTAATCTTCACCATTCCTCTTCCTTCACTATTATCCGTCAATCTAGCTGATCCAATGGTTTCCGTTGTGCTGTTCAATCGACTCGAGTTTTGATTCAACACCTCTCCTCTGCTGATCTATTTTCAATCCAATGGATCTCTTGTTCTCTTATCAGTGGAATTGCGTTACCACACACATTTATCTCTGCGATACTTGTTTAAGGTGAAGTTCATAGGAACTTCGTCCTTTACACTCATACACACATATTTATTAACTTACAGTAAAGAACAATATGTAAACCATACACAGACACATAAAATATAGATAACACACATATTTCAATTATATACAGAACTTGTTTACAAGCTAAGGCCTCACGGCTTGAACTCACAAATTTCCCTCGGGCTACATTGCATTCTCTACCACTCTCTTCCACACAACACTGATTCATTTATATAGGAAATTACAAAGGGAGGAATTGTTTACGATCCATGATTTTCTCCCACAATCGCTCAATCAAATCCCCTAAATCTGTCTATACGTATACATGGTAGATAATTACATTAAATCAAGCCTTATCAATTCCATCAATTTAGCTTTGTTTAAACAATATTTGCCTTGGTTTATAATGATTGTCCATGTTTCCCTTTTCATAGCTCAAAATTTCAATTTTGATTAAGGGTGGTCAGATGCTCCCACATCAAGATGCAAGGTGGAAGGATTAGAACACTTATGAGTGTTCTTCATATTCCTTCATTGGCCACAAATCTGATTTCTTTAAGTAAGCTGGATGATGCAGGTGTAAAAATAGCGTTCAAGAAAGATACCTGCAAAATGGTTCGGGGAGCACTGGTATTGGTGTGGGGAGTTTGGATTGGAACTCTGTAAAAACTTTAGGTAGCACTGTTATTGATGGGTGCAATAGTTCTGTGGTTCCTGAAAGTGGACCAGAGAATCTAGTGGTATCTAGATAAAAGACCATGCTCTGGCATCAAAGGCTTGGAAATATTGGAGAGAAGGGCCTTCAAATACCTCGTCATAATGGTATGGTAGAAGGTACATCTAATAACTCTTTGGATTTTTATTTCTGTGAACATTTTGTGTATGGGAAGTAGAATCGGGTGAGTTTTCCCTCTAGTTGTAAGAGGGTGAAACAAATATTAGAGCTTGTGCATAGTGATGTGTTTGGTCCTATGTCGGTTTCATCACTGGGAAAGTCTGTGTACTATTTAACATTTATATATGACTTCGCAAGGAATACATGGATATATTTCCTCGAGAAGAAATATGAAGTCTTCGACACGTTTAAAGAATTTAAGGCTCTGGTGAAAAACTAGACAGAGAAGAAGAGAAAGGTGTTGAGGACAGATAATGGTGGAGAGTTTTGCAAGAAGGAATTTGAAGAGTTTTGTAAGAAGTGTAAGTATAGCACGGCATAACACTACTCCATACACACTTGAGAAAAATGCAGTTGCAGAAAGTACGAACAAGATGTTTATGGAAAGGGAATGAGGCATGCTTAGTGGTGTCATGTTAGGACATGAATTCTGGGTAGAGGTAGTGGAAACTGCATGTTACCTGGTCAACAAATCACCTTCATCCGCTTTGGAGGATAAGACTCCACAAGAGGTACGGACTTGTAAAAAACATTCTCTTTCACATCTGAGGGTATTTGGATGTGATGCATATATACATGTTCCAAAGGAGAAAAGAACAAAGTTGGATAGTAATTATGAAAAGTGAATCTTTATTGGGTATAAGGATGGTTTAAAAGGTTATAAATTTTGGAGACCAGAAATAAGGAAGGTTGTGTATAACCGAGATGTGGTGTTTAGAGAGGTGAAATATGTTATTAAAAATGAAGTCTTAGCAAAGGAACTTGAGAAGATAGAGTTTGAGTTAAAGGAGGAAGAATAAGACTTTACAACATAAGAGGAATCAGAAGATGACGAGCCACAACCTCTAGTTGTGAGAAGATGAGTTCGAGAAAGAAGGCAACCATAAAGGTATAGTCCATCTGCTTTGTGTTCAAATTTTTCTTTGTCTATTACTGATGATGATCCTAAAACTATGAAGGAAGTAGTAGATTCAGAGAATGGAAAACTATGGAAAGAGGCCATGGTTGATGAAATGGCATCTTCACACAAAAATGAGGTTTGGGATCTGGTGGAATTGCTGGCTAGAAGAAAACCCATTGGAAGAAAATGAATGTTCAAAAAGAAGATGAATTTAGAAGGAAAGGTGAGAAATACAAAGCTCGGTTGGTAGAAAAATGTTATTCACTGGTGTCAAGAATTGATTTTGGTTATATTTTTTCTATTGTTTCCATGGTAGCTTTTATTATATTACTTTTATTTGTTGCTGCTACTTTTGATTTTGAGGTATAGAAGATGGATGTGAAGACAACATTTCTTCATGGGGATCTGGAAGAAGAGATCTACATGAAGCAACTTGAAGGCTTTGTGGTGAAGGGTAAGAAAGAACTGGTATGCAAGTTAAAAAAGTTTCTATATGGGTTAAAACATTTACCAAGGATGTGGGATCAGAAATTTGATGCATTTATATGGGGACTTGGCTTCACTAAAAGAAAATAATATCATTGTGTGTATTTTAAATTAACTGGTGACGATGTTTTTATCTGGTCTTGTATGTGGATGATATGTTTCGCATTGGAAATGAAAAAGAAAATATCCGGGATTTGAAGACACAATTGTCCTCCAAATTCGATATGAAATATCTTGGTGTTGAAAACTATATTTTAGGCATGGAAATTAAACGAGATCAAGCAAAGAGGAAGATCTAGTTAAACCAGAGGAAGTATGTCGAAGCAATACTGCAGAGGTTTAATATGCAGGATAGTAAACCAGTGAAGGTTCCTATTCGTGTAGGTATAAAGTCATCTGTTAAAGAGTGTCCTAAGACACAAGAAGAAGAAGAGGACATGTCCTGTGCTACATATGCAAGTGTAGTCAGTAGCTTGAACTATGCAATGGTTTGTACTAGACCAGACATTACACATGCAGTGGGAGTATTGAGCGCGTTTATGTCAAAACCAGGGAAGGAGCATTGGACAATAGTGAAGCAGTTTTTCAGGTATCTTTTGTGGAACTAGTGATTATGGTTTGTGCTACCAATAAAGACTAGGATTGGAAAAAGTTTTGGACATCTGTGGCTTTGTGGATGCAAACTGGGCTAGAGATATGGATGAGAGAAGATATACAAGTGGGTATGTGTTTAACCTAATTGGAGGTGCAGTCAGTTGGATGAGTAAGAGACACTTTGTAGTGGCACTTTCAACTATAGAGGCAAAATACATGGAAGAAACTCATGCAAGAAAGGAAGTAGTTGCAGAGATGTGTTCAAGTATGGGGTTAGTACAATGGGCTATAAGGATATACTGTGACGGCCAAAGTGCAATTTTCTTAGCAAAGAACACAAATTTTCATTTAAAGACAAATCACATTGATGTTCAGTATCACTTTGTGAGGGATATGGTTGAAGACAAAGAGGTGTTGTTGGTAAAGGTAGAGACTTTGAAGAGTACTACAGATGCATTGACAAAGTTTGTGAACACTGAGAATCTCTCTTGGTGTAGAGAAAAGAAGGACGTTGCAGAGCTAGATCAATGACTAAGCTCTCATGTGCCCCCCTGTGAAATAAAACAACAAGTGGGAGAGTGTTGGGTTTTGTTATATTCTTTCCACGACTCCCCCACGGGCAGGGGGATTCACAAGGGAGGCGTAAGCCACTACCTTTACATTATGCTGGGTGCTTTCACGGGGTCATAGGGGGGTGGCTACCCCCCCTATCAGGGGGTAAGTCAGGGGGTGGTAGCCCTCCTACACGGGATCCGGGGCAGTGACACAGGAATTTACTTTTGGGCCCTATATTAGGTGGGTGGACCTACATATGGTTTTGTGTATAGATTTCGCACATGGTTTTGGGCATGATAGTTTAATGTCCATGGCGTTTTGTAGATCTAGTCAAGGGAACTACAGTTATGTTCTAATCTACGGTTAATGGATTGGGGTTTATGGATGCTTCGGCATGTATTGTAACATTGAAAGGAAAAAAAACAAAAAATCAATATGGTAGCCCCAATTTTCTGATCAAGGGGAAAATATATGTGTATATATGTTTTATGTTTTATGCTCTCGCTATTGTTTAGTTTCTGGTTTTAGAATTTGTATGCAGGTAATTTCTCTATGGGGTTAAAACCTACAAGGAGACTATATCCATAAGATGAGTATCTATAATATTTTTAAGGAGATTACAAGATCCAAAATATTGGGATCTATAACAAATCAAAGAAAAAACTAGGTGAGAATCTTAAACACCCATAGAGCTCTCAACTAAGCTCATGAGACTCTAAGCCTCTCATTGAGAATATGAAAAATAGTTGTGAGGTGGATTCTCTAAAAAAAAACTAATTTCCCTTTTTACAAATTAGATGAAAAATACATGAAAAATACATGAGAACATTAAGCTCCAAAATATTTTAAATCCTTTCACCTTTTACCAAAATTTTATGAGCCCATATTTACTAAACTAAATTATTGGAGAGTTTCTTCATGCTTTAAAACTTTAAATTTTTTTCCAATAGATCCTCTTGGATCAAACTTCCCAAGAAAAGAAAATTTTAGTCCTCTAAAAATGTATAGAAAACTAGAACATTTCATTAGCTTTAATAGAATACACACACTTTGGAATTAGATCTTTCAAAAATAACCAATAACCCCTGTGAACTCCCCAAGATATTGTGCCAAGCACATGGAAAAACATAGCGCACTATTGTCTGGTCCTACTCAATCCAAACGTTTCTTCAAATATTACCACATGCGAAATGATCCCAAGGACATGCCTTAGGGCATACATGATAGATGTCCCTCGTGATTTGGAAATATCACAACAAAATCACAGATACGAGAATGAAGATTTCCATAAGAAAAGAAACAAAACGCACATGTCAACTTTAATGACCAATTTGAGGCATGAGAAAATCTTCTACATAAGGTTTTGATACTTGGAATACGAAAACAACTGAAGGTTTATGATGCTTGGAATACAAAAACAACTGAAGTTTGAACACCTATATTCCTGAGCATTTAGTAGTCTACTATCATATTCTAATGACAATATTTATATGCAACCACTTCACCTTCAATATGTCTTTCAACAATGTTTGAAGGAAGGCCATTGAGTTCCAATATCTTATCCCAAACCTTCATAGAAGTACCTACATTGTGTGCTTCCGCTGAAGCACTTGTTTGATGAAAATCACGATAATCTGACCAATCATCAACTTTTAGAATACTGCAATACTCTGAAACCTCAGGATCTGCTATTGGAAATAATCTACTGTTGACACCTCCTTGAGCATTCAAAAGGAAATATGTAATCAGGTGATAACAGGTTTTAATAATTCAAGGTAAACCTCACGTTAAATTTTTCATAACCACTCCTAGAGAAACACACATTACATTTAGACCAACTTCTAAATGTAACTTTCTCTGAAGCACGCTGTTGAACATAATTCATGCAAGTCATTTCCTAGTAAACAATGTCATTTTTATAGATTCTCATTTTATAAGTGAGATGCACGCCATTAGAGTAAAAAAAACCCTCAATAATGCATATTTCACTTGGTATTCAGTACTCAAGAAGAGAGAACCCCTTATTATCTAGGACCCCACCATTGGCTTGGTACCTCCCAAACGCCAACAACAATCAAATCCTTCCATCACATCCAAACATAATTCCTTCCCATAATAAATTGATAACGTCGGACACTCCTTAACAAATACACTCATAATAGATAATGCCACCCACCATATTTACGCCAAAAGGTGTTTTCTTTTATGGAGTTGTTTGGACAAACACTGTTCAATCTAGCGAATCTCCTCACTCCATTTTTTTCGTTCCTTCCGATCGCAGTTCAACACATGGTTCGTCGTGTACAATTTTGTTTGAGTTTCATGTACTCCACCTTTGAGCCTCGTTCGTTTAGTGGAACATGGTTTCTTGGGTAATATAACCGCCATCACGTCAACGAATATGTCGGGTAATGGCAGGCGTTGTCAGTCTTCTATTGAAATTTCCATTCTGCAATATTGGGAATATAGTTTTTTAATTATGATGATTTGTATTTTTTTTTACTGAAGTGCTTCCTAGCAGTTCACACTAGTTACTTCTTTTCCTTAGCCACTCTTTTCCTTAGCCACAATGTGTTGTAGAGGTAAGAAATCATGCGATAATTCCTTTCTGGCAGTGAATTGTAAAGGTAAGAAATCATGTTATAATTCCTCTCTAGCAGTGAATTGTTTGTTTCCTGGGATTTTTATTTTACAACCTATAATTTACTTTTGTAATAAAAAAAAATTTCCAAATACATTGAAGGTTTTTACTGAAATGGGTAAGTTTGTTAAGAAGGCCACTCATATTCCCTCAGAGGTGATTTAAGTGAAGGAGATTTCTATTTTTCTTGACATCGGTTCCCTTTGCAACAAGGTGAAACTCATATGAACTGCATCCATTGACATATAGAAGGTAATACTTGGACTTAGTCCCTTCTTGAATGCTTAAGAGACTTTTTTATCACTATTCTAGAAAGTCCATGAGTTGTAGACAGTTTTTCAAGGATTATCTTTATTTTTCAAAAATATAAATTTTTACTGGTTTCAAACCATGAAGGTCGTTCTCCTTCAATGTAGATGAAACCCTTCTGCGTTTATTCATTCTTCTAAACATACATCCTATCACATCTTATCAAATATATAAACATAATAAATAAATTTAACTAGCATTTTCACCTTATGTTGCAAAGGAAACGCCGTAAGGCATAGAGTGGGGAAGAATAGCATAGAGTGGGGAAGAATAGGGACATGTGAATGGACATTGTTGAAAACAACTGTGGATGATAATGAGTTACAATTGCAATAGTTAGTTATGTGTATTCTGAAAATGAATATTTTGTAAATAATAATAGTTTGTGGAAGAATAGCGACATGTGAATGGAGATTGTTGAAAGAAAGTGTGGATGATAGTGAGTTAGAGTTGAAAGTATTACTTATGTGTATTTTGAATATGGATATTTTGTAAATAATAGTAGTGTGTGGAAAAAAGCAACATATGAATGGACATTGTTGAAAGCTAGGGTGGATGATAATGAGATATACTTGAAATGATTAGTTATGTGTATTCGAATATGGCTATTTGGTAAATAATAGTAATGTCTTGTAGAGGTTATCCATTATCCATGTTGTTGTTTTTGTTTATGTGAACATGTTTTTGTATGTTATTTTAAAGTTTTTTTTTTTCTTGTCTTCCGAGATGTAATTTTTCCATATGCTACCTATTTATGTTGTTATTAGAAAATACTATTATATTGTAATGGAAGAGGTGAAAGAAACGATACGACATTGTGAACAACATCATGGTCGTCGTTCCATATTTGGAAATGCGTGAAAAATTGATGGAGCCATGATGATAATAATAAAAATTCGAGCATGATTTTGAAAAAATTTAGCTAAATTTTTTGAAAATGTGGATTATAGTTGTCACATTTTAAATTTTGAGTTCCTTAATTTTGCACAGAAAATGATAGAAATTACAGCATGATTTTGAAAAAATCCAACTATTTTTTTTTTAAATGTCAATTACAATGGTCAAGCTTCAGTATTTTGGGTGCCTAGGCATTCATGATGGATGATATTTTCTGCCATCCAAAAAAAATTTAAACACTCCCACAATCAAATTTCGGAATTTTCCGTCCAGACAAAATTGTGACCTCTTTAGATAAGACTGGAAAAAAATGGTCTACCTTTGTGTGGGAAACATGATTGAACATCAAAGTTTCAAAAGAATGCGTACACGCATAGAGGATTATTATGGAAGATTCCTTCTTTAGGGAATCGTAATATAAGCCATGAGGATATTAAATGTCCTTAAAAACTAAAGCATAGAACTTGGGAGCTTCAAGTCCCAGGAATGGAATTTGGTATTTGGTAACATTTTACAAGGGAAACATGATTGAACATCAAAGTTTCAAATGAATGCGTACACGCATAGAGGATTATTATGGAAGATTCCTTCTTTAGGGAATAGTAATATAAGCCATGATGATATTAAATGTCCTTAAAAACTACAGCACAAAACTTGGGAGCTTCAAGACCCAAGAATGGAATTTGGTAACATTTTTAAATGGATTTTCCAATATAAACTGGCATGAATCACCCAGAAGCTTTCAAGTTAATGGCCCCTAAATTTTTGCATTCTTGATAATGTTTTCTCACTGTTTCAATGTCAATTTCATGATGCTTCCAAAAAAAAATTACAATTTTTTTTGATAAGTTTTAATTTCTATCTATAAAATAGCTACTCCATTGTGAAGAACAGAGATTATTGCTACCCCATCATGAAGAATAGAGAACTTGTGAGCTTCGAGACCCATGAATGGAATTTGGTAACATTTTAAATCGAGTTTCCAATACAAGCTTTCTTAATCTAACAGAATCACCTACAAGCTTTCAAGTTCGTGGGCCCTAAATTTTTGCATTCTTGATGATGTTTTCTCACTGTTTCAATGTCAATTTCATGATGCTTCCAAAAAACTATAAAACAATTTTAAAGTGTTAGTTTTTATCTATAAATTAGCTACTTCATCATGGAAAATACACATTTGTTAGGTATTATTTGACACTTCACATCATGTTGTATTATGAGTCATTGTGTAAGTAAAGAAACATTGTGAATCTAGTGTGAGGAGGACCAAGGTGTATTTAGTAGTCACAATTGATTGAGGGATGAGGCACATTGAAGAGTCATAGATAAGAGAGATGCATTGAAGAGCATTTTGGTAGTACATCATAAGAAACTTTGTGAGGCATTTTGCCACCATTTGGTCATCTCAACATATTTGTTACTTTTTGAAACTAGTATTTCCCAGGTATGATTGTCCACTAAAGTTTGTTATGTGATTCATTGTAGTGTTGTAAGTTACACTGCATGGTTTCTTAAATTCTGTTGTGCTTTTACTAATTCCCTATATGGTCTGCTAAAGCCAAAATATTATAGCTTATGACATGACGTGTGAAGTTTACTTTCCAGGCTTTAGATATAGAAAACAGTGGCTGAGTTTTGTTACTTGTTAACTGTTGAATAGTTGGGTATACTAACATGTGAAGTTTACTTTCCAGGCTTTAGTTATAGAAAACAGTAGCTGAGTTTTGTTACCTGTAACTTGTTGAATAGTTGAGTATACAAATTTAGATGAATATATTACTGTAAGTGCTAGTATGTGGTTGGGCACAACATCATTTAGAAAGAAGAAACAAATGATACAGAAAAAATAGTTAGCATCTGTCTTAGTTCCCAAGGTTGAAGTTCAACAAATTAGATGTGTAGCCAGCTCATTGAAATAGGATCTAAGTTTGGAACTCATAATTTTAAGCCAAGTTCCCCAATTTGAAATAAGCAGCTACCTTCAACATGCACATAAATTCTATGGTGGGCTAGGCAAAATTACAAGGAAAATATGTATGTATTAAGAATAATTGATGATATAGCCGTGGGTTGTTCTCAATGGTGATAGTCAGCAACATTCCATTGTATTATTCCCATACAAGGGGAGGCCACACTTGCTGGTATAATCACCTTACTTACAATGACAATAACCACTATTACACTACTAGCACATCAAATCATATCTAAACACCAGTACACAAAAAGTTTATTATATCAGAGTAAATGTAACCTGCATGTCTAATTCAACTCCATTACCAGTAGTTCATTCTATCAATTTGTGATGCTTATATGACATATATTGTCTAAAATGATGCAAGCATAAAAGTTCAATGCAATACTGCAAGCCTCCTGGTCTGGTTGAACTCATTCTGTCAATTTATGATTCTTATATAACATATAGTCTTCAAGGAAGCAACAAATAAAACTTTAGTACAGTCTCGTAAGCCTCCTGCTATAGTTGACATTCCATTCATTTACATTCCAAGGAAAATTGTAAAGTTATAACTAAAATTGTAAGTTGGTTTGGATGGCCTAAGACCCGACATATCAAAGCAACAAAGGTAATTACTAAAATTCAGGTTATAAAGTCCCAAATCGGTTGGCATTGCTCCACTATGAAAATTATTGATCTTAGTGAAACCACATATTTATGATACAATGAAAGTGTAGATACAATATGATCTTTGGATGATAAGCCTTCACCTAAAGGCTAAAGTGTCGACACATCCTTAGCCTGAGATATCTCTAAATAGAATGGACACAATAAGCTTTAGAACATGACATTCACTAAACTCGTAATTTGAAACCAATTTCAAAGTATTCTCAGTTATTAATTTGCATATCTACAAGCATACAGTGCAACAGGGTAAGTATAAACAGGGCAGGCCATAGCAGAAAAGGTTTGAAGCCGATGCAGCTTCTCCTGGTTACAGAGCCTCTCTTCACTTTGTCCGTTGTATGATAAGTACATCTAGAAAAGCTAGCAAATTGATCAACTGGAAATCCAACATATCATTACATTTCCTCGAAGAGCTATTTAATCCTAATCCACATCCAAAACCATTAACAACTCACAACCAGTGCAACATGAATGTCTTCCAAATCATGGGAATACATGTAAACAAAGAAAACTACTCTGCTAACCATAGTCAACCTATGTGATAAAACAATATCACCAAAAGTTCAAACTAAGCATGTTACCAATAAAACTGTTGGCTAAGCCTATAAACAATCTTAATCATCCACTTCTACCTGCCTTCTTAGTATTAGGCCTTTACCAATAAGTTTGTGATTAAGTCGTTTCTCATCTTTTATCAGCTAGCAGGTTTGACAGAAAAGAAGTGCAAATTTCCTGCCTCCACTATCTAACAGATCTGCTAATTTCTGAATCATTCAAAACTTGAACAGGGCCAATTTATTGAAATAACACAATGAGAGCCTCGAAACTTGTGCCTCCATTTATAAGCTATCTTAACTAAGCCATTTCTTTTGGTAATCCAAGTAACAAAAAAACCATTCCATTTCTTTCCTTTAAAATAGAGATTTTCATCCAACAACTTCTAGTTGCACGCAGAGGCAGATTGATTGACTTTTACCATTCATGCCAGTCTTGGTATGTAGAGGCAGATTCATTGAAATCAGATATTTCTTTCAGCAAAATATAGCAGTGTGATGAATATGTTGGCAACGATTAAATTACCCCTGGTCCACTACAACTAGGAGAACATGATTCAATAACTATTCGAAGGCTCTACATGTACAAATCTAGTACATTGTTTTCTTCTGCCCAAGCTGCATTGATGGTTGTGATTATCACAGTTTTATTACGCATTGAAGTCTTTTCTAGATCACTCCCTAAATCAAAGGCAATTACAGGTGAATTCAACTCTGAACTCTGTAAGAGATTGGCTCTTAATTGAACTGTAATAGCCATGGAAATTTATTTATAAAGAGTATGCCATCAACTACACAAATGATATCTACAGAAATAGAAGGCTAGAAAGCAAGAATTTTAATTTATAAGATCCAATTTACATGGTTGGTCAACATGTAGAAACCCCTTGTGTCATCACTCTGTCCAAGTGGGGAATAGTAATATGACAGTGGAATCACTATTGTGAATATGCAACGACATAATACTATGGCATGCTTATAGATCATTGCTGGCTGAATGACTTGCAATTGGCTTTCAAGTTGTTGGTTCACCATAAGTTGGATGTACAATATATTAGTTGGATCTGAAGAACAAATAAAGCTAGGATAAAAGGTCCAAATTTATGAAATTATTAGTTTCTTCCTTCGCCACCTTTCCATTGTTATTATTATTATTATACTAATACTAATAATATTATTATTACCAGATAACTCCCTGGATGCCGTCAAACAATTGATATTTATTTTATTAGAACAAATCAAGGTACGGATAGAAAGCTAAATTTTTTGAAATTATTAGTTTCTTCCTTCACCTCTTTTTCGCTCTTAGCATTATGACACTTCCTTTCACATCCTACAGTGGATTGAACTTGCAAGAAAATTTGAGGTGAACCTTACAGAGAGGTGCTAGACTCTTCTTTCCCTGGAAATGGCAATTTTGACTACAAAGATGCCCTCTCAAAGAGCATTATGTTCTTCAAGGGGCAGCAGTCGGGTGTTC
This sequence comes from Pinus taeda, assembly GCA_000404065.3. NCBI lineage: Eukaryota > Viridiplantae > Streptophyta > Pinopsida > Pinales > Pinaceae > Pinus > Pinus taeda. Next base: position 11,911 of record APFE030281005.1, on the reverse strand, counting down.
TTCCACTAAATCAGAGATTGACATGGAGGAAAGATTCAGCCCTCACAGACAGATTCGACCAGAATGTATGGATATTTAAAAAAAAAATATGAATAACTGTTTAGCCTTTCATCTCAACCCTTCAACTATTTTAGTTTTTCTTCAATGGGTACTAAATAAATTGAAAACAAGAATTATAATTTATAACATCCAATTTACACGGTTGGTCAACATGTAGAAACCCCTTGTGTCATCGCTTTGTCCAAGTGGGGAATAATAATATGACAGTGGAATCACTATTGTGCCCGATCTTCTGAAGGGGGTAGGCTCAACTCGATTGCAACTGGCCTTAATGTGCCATCCTTCTTCAGGAAGAGAATTGAACGAGAAGCATATGTCTTGGTGATAGACAGAGCATTTATTTGATCTAGATGCTAGAATGAAGAGTTTGTTATCCCAAAGAGCCTGAAAATATTGTATCCATCTACGAATACATGAATCTATAAAAGAAATTCCCATCTGAAGCCCCGAGTAGGCTATGAGTGAGACTTTTTTCCTATACATAAGAGTTCATTAGATAATGTGTTCTACAAACCCCTCTCACATACTCAACTGCATGACTGCCTTATTCAAGAAGCCAGCTATTCCAATAAGCATGTGAATGAAAATCACCTATATAATTTATGAATTACAACAACAACCAACCAACAAAAAAAAAAATGTACTTAGCAGACTAAGGAAACAAACTAGTCAAGTAATAATCCTCAAAAGGGCCAATACACTGGGACTGTCCATTCAACTCTTTCCTCCATGCAGATTCATCATCTGCACCCATTAATCCCATTTCCAGTAAGTTCAATTATTCAGAATCTGGTAGAAATCAAGCACAAAATAAGAAGATGCATGGACGTGTTTGGAAGAGAAATACTCACGGGCTATAACTTGAGGAAGGGGATACTTGAACAATTTTTTGCTATCTGTTGTAAGAAACTCTTTGACAAGCTCAAAGGGAATGAAATTCTTGGCAGCTTCCAGAATTGAGTTGTTGGGCAACTTTTTCCCATCGGAAAAGAGCTTCTTAATGTCTTTAAAGGAGTCGAACTCATTCATAGTTGGATCAAACAACGATTTGAGCTCTGGTACCAGGAATTGAACAATTGCCTTGAGGGAATGCGCTAAGAAATTAGACATTTTCAAATGCCCAAAATGCTTATCTCGTGGGACACATCTCGTACTATTTACAACATCGACATGCAAAATCCAGGCTCCGTTGTCGCTGGAGAAACTGTAGCAGCAATGGCTGCCACGTCCATCGTTTTCTGAACATCCGACTTCTCTTAGTCTCAAAGTCTTTTCAAACTGCAACTCAGGGGAATTAAAATATGGGTGACTAATAAGCATCTAATGACCACCATTGCCATGAGCGAGAACGGCGAGACGAAAATTCACGAACCATTTCAGTTTCATGAACCGTTTTTTGATCAACGATCAAACTTTGTTCAATCGTCTAACACCACAAATCCACGGTGAACAATAAGACACGGCGACGACTGGGGCTTCATTTCAAAGGGAAACGCCTTACGACGTAACAAGTCTAATAAAAAGCTATAAAACGAGACCAAATGCCTTCCAATAACATAAACATATCAACTAATCTTTCTTTCTAAAATCACTCGACCTTTCTTAGGCAAAGGTTGGGACCTCTCGAGGATAGTTGGATTTTGTTTAGGACAGATCATCTTGTGAGCTTAAACTCGGCCTGAGGTAAGCATTTCAAAAATTATTATGTTACATTTTTTTTTAATTGACTTGGAGTTGTTAAAGCGAAGACATAGGCTTTGTCCTATAGTTCTCGACCCTCGTAAGAATGCTTACTTAGGTCTGTCCTTGACTTATTCTAAGGGCTGCAATAGAGTCTAGCCATGTTGTATGCTTATGTTTAGGACTGTATTTGTGTAGATCTGTCTACTTACACAAATTAAACTCTATCCAGAGACGACTTTACGTATTTCTGGGCACAAAAATCATTTAGATTTAAGAATGCACAGAGTGATGCAAAGAAAACATAACAACAGAAGAAAGAAACAGACTACTGTAAATATATCAAAAACTAGAATCTTTTTGGTTAATGAAAATGTAAATATATCAAAAACTGGAATCTTTTTGGTTAATGAAAATGTCTTACAGGCTTCATAGATTTCCTCATGCAAAAAAAGTGCTAACCAGCCAAAATTTCCATACCATTCTCCCTGGTTCTTCATTATTTTTATACATTTTTTGGGTAACTGTTTAAATTATAAGTTTGTAACTAATTTCTAATTACTTAATAACTAAAACTGTATTTAACTAACTAATATAAAATCTGTTATATTAAGTCCGAGCAAAATAAAAAATATTAACTTCGACCTAACACTATGCGTATACCTTCACATTTTCGATGTCGGCTAGGTGCACTTGGCCCACTTACTATGAAGCTGGGCACACGGAATCACCAAATAGATACAAAGCGTCATGGTCCCATTAACAATCAAACCCTAGGCAGTTAATTGATATTAGGATGTTGACATGTGGTAATCAAATGTGAATGTGAATGATTACTGTAGAGGAGAACGAGAACCCAGGTAGGGTTTAGGGCTTCTTTACTTCCGTTGAGCTGTGTAATTATAACAAGTGGTGGTAGAGAGATTGATATTCTTGACTCTGCATGTGTAATACTTCCACCACATAGCTCTGATGACTGGAGCTTCTTGAAGTATCTTTCATAGCTTGTGCCATAATCTGAAATACGGGCTCCAAAAGATCCAGATGTGTCCAGCCAATGAAGACTTGTAAGAGCAGACCATCCACTTTTTGTAACTTGTGCGTCCAGATTCAGAGATTTAAGCGTTGTCAATCCAGATAGCCTTTGTAAGCCAATATAAGTTTTTTGGGTGAATGATAGGTTCAAACTTTCCAAATTTTGTAAGCCTGCCAAATGCTGGAGTCCATTGCCTCCAACTTCAGAATCTGACAAATCCAAGTTCTTCAGAGAGGTAAGCCCTCTCAAACATTCCATTTCCTCATCTCCAACTCTACAGGAATCCAAATTTAAGCTCTCCAAGTATGTCAAACCTTTAAGATGCACTAGGCCAGCATGTGTAATACTTTTATAGGCCATTTCAAAATCTTTAAATTCTGATGTCCTTCAAGCTTTTGGCATCCAGGATCAGTTATACAGCATGACTTTATGTTGAGATACATTAAAGCAACACGGCTTCAATAAATTTGCATCTCATTCAAGTTTGCCAACCCTTTTGCGTGAAGAGCCCATGCACAGTGTATTCTGGAGCCATATACCCACTCGTTCCTTCAACCCTAGTCAGAAGATGGCTTGGTCTTCTGAAAAAACTTCACCAGTCCGAAATATGCTATGGTAGGTCAGAGATTTTCATCTAGAAATATGTTACCAGATCTGATATCTGTGTATAATAAGGACACGAGAATGTTGATGAAAACATGAAAAACCTCGTGTTGTGCCTGTTATTATCTGGAAACGTGCTTCCCAATTCAGAAAAATATCTCTATCCTAAATAAATGTGTGTCAAGGCTCCTGTTCGGCATATATGTATTGTGATCTCCAAACTCAGACAATTTTGTGCCCCTGATGGTTGTTACTTATTTCATTATGAGACAGCTCAACATATTCTGAAACAAATTTCTTCTTTTTCCTTCCCTTGTATAGATATTCAATCTCCCTTGACCATTCTTTCAAATAACTGTGTAGGAGAATGAGGAGACCCAGTATTAGCATCTTTCACCTCTGGCTTGGTCTGTAAGACAACATAACCCGGCTTCTCAAAATTTGTAAACTTTGCGTCATACAAGCCATTAGCCTTACCATTGTTTCCAGCAGAATGGTCTGTTACTTTACTTCTTTTTGCTGTAGGCAACTCCTGGAAATTTCTTGGCTTCCTCTTTATCTGTTTTTGTGGGCGACTAATAAGCATCTAATGACCGCCATTGCCATGAGCGAGAACGATGAGATGCAAAATTCACGAACCATTTCAGATAAGCATCTAATGACTTCCATTCCCATGAGCGAGAACGGACAAACGAAAATTCACCGAACTGTTTCAGTTTCATGAACCGTTTTTGATCAACGATCAAACTTTGTTCAATTTTCTAACATCACAAATCTAAGGTGAGAAATAAGACATGACTACGTCTGGGGCAATTCATTTCAGATGGAAATTCCTTACGGCGTAATTAATATTTATTTATAAAATTATATTACTATCCTATTTTTTATAAAATCATATATATTTCTCATGATGTTGGAAATAATATATTTTTGTATTTCCTATTGCGAATCCTCATTTATTTCACCTTGTAGAAAATATAGGTGAAAAATCTCTGACTTTTAACTTATCAAACATTCAGTGGTGACGATATTACAATCAGAAGAGACGTGGATTTCATCGAAAGGCCTCTGGTTTATGGCACATCTTTTACAAAAAGATTGTTGATAGGAACACAACTACCATGCCTACACTTCAACAAATACCATTGTTGATAGCCCTTAAACATCATCAACACACTCATTCACTTGTCTCCATCCTCTTTATATTTTCAATTGTAGTTCCATAAATCGGCCACAAAGTCAGGGAAAATGGCTACATAAGGGAACTCACTTACGAGATGGGTATCAGTTGCCACAATTGTACTAATCAAAATATTCATTTTGGTCATCATCTTCTTCTACAAATATTGTTGGAAGATGAAGGGAACAAGAAATCAAGAAGTACTGGAGCTAGCTCGAGGACCATTTCCATTGCCCATCATCAAGAATTCCCTCATTGTGTTCTCAAGGACCTTGACAAATATGGTCCTCTTATGTTTATGTGCCTTGGCTCAATCCATGTTGTCGTCGTCTCGTCTCCCGAGATGGCCAAACAGTTTCTGAAAACCAATGATCTCCTCCTTGTCAGCCTACCCATAGAGGAGGCTGGTAAGTACTTAGCTTATGATTTCAGAGACGTAGTGTTGGCTCCCAATGGAGATTCTTGGCAGAAAATGAAAAACAATTGTGTCTTAGAACTCTTGATTGGCAAGAGAATTGAGTCCTTCGAGTCCATGCGCGACTATGAGGTGTCTTCCATGTTACGCTCGATTTGTCGGGAAATCAAGAATGGAGGAAAGCCTGTTAATGTGAGTAAGGCGCTCTCATCCCTTATGGTGAAAATAATATGTAGAGTGGTGATGGGAAGAAAATGTTTGATGAACGTGTTGGAAGTACTACACACCTACATGCAGACTCTTAGTTAGAGCATGGGACTGCATGCAAGATTCCTTTTGCATGTTGCAACTACTACACACCTACATGCGGACTCTTAGTTAGAGCATGAGATTGCATGCAAGATTCTTTTTGCATGATTTACTTCTTGATTTGCTCCTTCTTTAACTCTGTAACTCACTAGTTATCTCCGGAACTTGTTGTAGGTGTTGAGTCTTCTCATTGATCACCACTATAGTGCATTACCTTGGGATCTTCACCGAGTAATGCTATGTCATGAGCATTGTAACATATTTTCTAATGAATCATTTTTTTCTTCTTTCGATTTTCTTTTAGTATTTTTTCTGTGAAAAGCTGTGTGTTCAACCTTTACTAGCTAGATTCATTTGTGTAGGTTTTCTAACACATTTACATGGTATCAAAGCCCACAGGTTGCTAGGTAAAAGGCGCACCAGTACTTTATTTTGTAGGTATTATAGCTTGGAGATCGGAGATTGACAAAAAAATGGAGTTTCCCAAAGCATTGATCCTAACACCGTACAACTATCATGAATGGAAGGACCAAATGGCTCGATACCTTCGTCATAAAGGGTTGTACAGGATTACCGTGGCTATAGAAGTGGAACCCACTTCAACCATAGAGAAATCCAAGTACCTCAACCGTATGGATGAGGCCCACAGATCCATATGCATCTGCATCTCTCAAGAGTTGTAGTTTCATCTATCTGCCTGCAATACTCCCAGTGAGATTTGGAAAAAGGTTGAAGATCTCTACGAGAAACAGGATGAGATGAAAGGACATCTGCTCGAAGTGGAGCTGTTGTCATTGGATCCACGGAACTATGACAGAATTAAAGACTTCTTCACCAAATATAATGATCTATTGCTGCAACTCAAGGGTTGTGGAATCAACAAATCCAAGGAGGAGAGTCGCCAAGTTCTCTCTATTATGTCAAAGCTTAGATCAGAATACTCCGTCTTTGTGTCTACATTTCATTCAGTAAGGCTCGCAACAGGTAAATCCTACACTATGCCTTCTCTCAAAGAATTTATGGATTCCCTTACTTTTGAGCAAGATAAACTCATTGGCATGGGGAAAATCAAACCTCCAAAAGTGCATGCACTTGCTGTGCATGATGGCAGCCACAATAAAAGTCACAGATCTTATTCAAATCAGAAAAATCAGTAGAAAAAAGACAAGGGAAAAGCTCATTCCCGTCCAAAGAAGGAAGGGTACACCAAGCCCTTCAATTACTCCTCTCGCTCAAGAAATGAGAAAGGGAAGAAAGGAAACAGATGCACCTACTGTCAAAGAGGATTCCATCCAAAATTCTCGTGCATGAAGAAACAAATTGACCAAATGGCAGAAATCCTTCAGAAGCACAACCTTGGGGACCACATCCCTCAGGGCACCAAGAAGAAAACTGAGGGTCCGCCTCACAGGAAAGGTAATAATTTTTATGCTTTAGTTGCAATTAATTCTTCTCCTCATGCATGGATTATAGATTCTGGTGCATCATATCATATGGCTGCTGCAAAGGAAGTCTATTCCTCTTTGGATGCATGCAAAGGACCTCCCATCCTCATGGGAGATGACTCACCTATTGAGGTCACTGGAAAAGGTAGAGTGGAACTTTTACACGGAAGCTTTGAAGATGTGCTTCATGTTCCAAATCTTTCGGTAAACCCGCTTTCAGTTTATCAGATCAATGATTCTGGCACCAGAAAGAGAGTGAAATTCAATCCAGATGCAGTGAACATATATGATCTACATAGCAGCTCCAAAATTGCAATTGGTGAGGTAAGCAATGGAGACAGACTGTATACATTTATGAATTTATTGAATTTGAATCCTCCTTAATTCTTACACATGCTAATGATAGTAGTAGGCTTTGGCACGAGAGGTTTGGTCACTTAAATTACAGGTATATGCAGGAGCTAAGCAAGAATGAGGCGGTGGAAGGCTTGCCAAATATTACTTTCTCCAAAGGATTTTGTGAAGGGTGTGTCCTTGGCAGACATCCGAGAGAAAAGTTTGACACGAGCAAGACTCACAGAGCATCCTCTCCTCTAGATCTGATCCATAGTGATCTCATGGGGCCTTTTGCCCATCCTTCCACCAACAAAGCAAGGTATGTGATTAAATTTATTGATGATTTCTCACGGTATACTTGGGTGTATCTTCTCAGAAACAAATCTGAAGTTTTTTAGCACATTGAAGATTTCAAAGCACTAGTTGAGACACAGTCAGAGAGAAAGATAAAAGCCCTTCGTACAGATAATGGGGGGGAATATGTTAACACAGCACTTCGGAACCTTTCCCTTCAATCCGATATACAGTTGTAGTACACAGTTCCATACACTCCGCAGCGGAACGGAGTTGCTGAGAGAAAGAACCGATCTCTCAAAGATATGGCTTCCTGCATGTTGCATGCCAAGTCACTGCCTCATAAGCTCTGGTCCGAAACACTTAATTGTGCTAACTACATCCAGAACAGATCTCCTCATACGTGTGTCAAGGATTAAACCCCCTTTGAGGCTTCGAGCGACACTAATCTAGAGGTCACTCACCTCCGCTTTTTCGGCTCTCGAGCATGGGCTCGGATCCCCTCTGAAAAGAGGAAAGCTCTTGATCCACAGAGTATTGAGTGCATCTTTGTTGGATACCCTGATGGTGTGAAGGGATATCGACTCCTGATTCCCTCTACGGACAAGCTCATCATTGAGCGAAGTGTGAAATTTGAGGAAGTCTCACATGCACCTCAATCGTCGCATGCAGACACTTTTTATCTACCTCATGTCTGAGATGATGACTCAGTGCACTCAGATGCAGATGCAGAGACAAAGTCTTCATATACAAATCTAGTGCATGCAAATGATGATCCACATCCAAGCCTAGATCGGGCTTCCAGCAGTGAATCATATTCCCCTGTCATAAATCAGAGAACAAGGAGCTTACGTGAGATATATGCACAAGACCAACCAGCTGCTAGAAATGGTCTTGTGGGGGATAATTATGATCTGCAGAGGACTAGCTCAGAGTTTATTGAGCCTCGTCTTGTCCTCACTGCCACTGAACCATCGCCCTCCTAGCATTGTCATTTGGTTCAGTCTTCTGATCCACAGTGTTATGCTGAGGCTGTTTGGCATCCATCTTGGGAGTCCACTATGGAGGAGGAGTATAACTCCCTCCTCGTGAACCAGACTTTGGGATCTGGTCGCTCTTCCTTCAGGAAGGAAACTTGTCTGATGAAAATGGGTCTATAAGACCAATAGTGCTACAGATGGGCAAATCACCAGACAGAAAGCAAGGCTAGTAGCCAAAGGCTTCCAACAAGTGCATGGCATTGATTATGACGAGAGCTTTGCTCCAGTAGCAAAGATGGATTCCATATGCCTTACACTTGCCATTGCAGCTGCCCAGTGGTGGGAAGTACATCAGATGGATGTGAAGAATGCCTTTCTTCACGGAGCCCTATCTGAGGAGATCTACATGGAGTAGCCACATGGTTTCATTCAGGATTCATCTTTGGTCTGCAGACTGAAGAAATCTCTCTACGACCTTAAGCAGGCCCCGAGAGCTTGGTATGCAAAGATGGATTCTTTTCTCTTATCATAAAACTTTGAAAGATCTAAATCTAATCTGAATGTTTACATGCTTAGGACACATGATTCTCTTATTATCTTAGCTTTTTATGTAGATGATCTCATAATCACTCGCAGCTCGGCTTCAGCCATTGCTACAATCAAGAGGGCCTTGCATGATAGGTTCTTGACGACAAACATGGGTCCATTACACTTCTTTCTTGGCCTTGAGATCAGCCAGAATGCCACAGGCATCAAACTCTCTCAAGCTAAGTATGCACGGGATCTCCTCGAGAGATATTTCATGACTTAGTGCAAGCTAGTACCGATTCCTTTTCTGTCTAGGGTCCGCCTTGAGGATGGAGGTGACACTCCATTAGTTGACAGCACTCTCTACTGACAGCTAGTGGGGAGCTTATTGTACCTCACCCACTCCAGACCAGAACTCTCCTATGTAGTAGGGGCAGTTTCCAGATACATGTAGGAGCCACATGAACTACACTAGAATGTTGCCAAGCACATCCTTCGATATGTGCAGGGCACCATCACCTTTAGGATTCACTATGCAGCAGGCACTGTATGGAATCTACTTCGCTTCACAAATTCTGATTGGGCGGGATATGGCATTGATCGCAAGTCCACCTCTAGATATTCACTCAGTCTAGGATCTAGCCCTATCTGTTGGTCGAGCAAGAAGCAGGCTGCTATTGCTCTCTCTTCAACTGAGGCTGAGTACAGAGGAGTAGTCAACATCTCCATTCAGGCTCTATGGCTACAACACTTCCTCACTGAGTTGGGCGTCCAGTTCCACCAGCCCATTGTCATCTGGTGTGACAACCAGAGCACTCTCAAATTTTGCAGGGATCTAGTACAGCAGCAGCGGACGAAGCACATAGATATCCATATGCACTACATCAGAGACTTAGTACATGATTGGGTCATTGATTTGCAGTTCTATCCCTCAATAGAACAAACTGCATACATCTTCACCAAGACATTCACTGAGCAGAAGTTTCGCTCTCTGCATGATCGTCTTGGATTGAAGGACACAGTTGCTTAGCAACTATCTTTTCTTCCTCTTTTCTTTTGATTACATTGTATTTTGAGGGGGGGGTTTTCCCACGAGGTTTTCCCTCTTTCCTCAATTTTAGTAAAATTTTCACTGTATTTTGGGTGACCTTTGGCCTTAGTTTCTAGGGACTTTTTTCTATTTTTCCCCATAGTGGTGTTCAGGGGGGGTGTTGGAACTACTACACACCTACATGCAGACTCTTAGTTAGAGCATGGGACTACATGCAAGATTCCTTTTGCATGTTCAAACTACTACACACCTACATGCGGACTCTTAGTTAGAGCATGAGATTGCGTGCAAGATTCCTTTTGCTTGATTTACTCCTTGGTTTGCTCCTTCTTTAACTCTGCAACTGACTAGTTATCTCTAGAACTTGTTATAGGTGTTGAGTCTTCTCATTGATCACCACTATAGTGCATTACCTTGGGATCTTCACCCAGTAATGCTATCTCATGAGCATTGTAACATATTTTCTAATGAATCATTCTTTTCTTCTTTCGATTTTCTTTTAGTATTTTTTCCCTGCAAAGCTATGTGTTCAACCTTTACTAGCTAGATTCATCTGTGCAGGTTTTCTAACACATTTACAGGATGAGTTGGATGACTTGGTGAGCATGAAAGGATTGGCAGAACTTGTGGGGGAGTTATCCTCTGTAGTTTGTTCTTTCGATATTGGATATTTTATTCCTTGCCTTGGATGGTTGTATTTGTAGGGAATTAGAAAGTGGATGAAGAAACTGTGCAGATATTTCAATGTGCTGGCTAACGAGATTATCAATGAATACATAGAGCGAAGCAAGCGAAACAATAAACGGGGAAATATTTTTGTAGACGTGTTGCTTGACATGTGTGGGGTGGAGACCATGATGGACATAAGTGTAAGCAACAAGAACAACATAAAGGCCCTTATTCTCGACATGTTGGCTACCGGAATGGAAATGACGATAGTCACTTTAGAATGGGAAATGTCTCAGGCATTGAGGAATCCTATCATGATAAAGAGAGTACAGGAAGAGACAGAGTCGGTTGTGGGAAAATATAGGTGAGTGAAGCCATGTGATTTGGTGAGTTTGGACTACCTGCAATGTTTTGTGAAGGAAACACTGAGACTACATTCAACGGTACCACTCTTTCTTCCCCACGAGTTAATGGAGGCATGTACCATAACGAGATATCACATTCCTATTAAAGTGAGGCTCATTGTGAGCAAGTGGGCAATAGGGACAGATCCATCTGTGTGGGGAGGCAATGCTTTGGCGTTCAAGATGAAGAGGTTTATGCAGGGTGACAGACATATAAATATAGATGTGAGAGGTCAGGACTTTGAAATCATCCTCCTCGGATTAGGAAGGAGAGGCTACTTGGGGATGACCCTGGCTCTTGAATTAGTGAGCCTTGCACTTGCCCAACCATTAGAATGCTTCTATTGGAGTTTTGAAGATAGAGATGACATCCTAGGGGAGGATTTGAATATGACTGAATCATATGGTGTGATGATCCCACGACACTTCCAGCTCTTTGCAACTTTGGCCATGCGATTGCGAGATGCCTATGAACTTCGTACTTTGATGCATCTATATGTATGTGTTTAGATAGGATTAATTTTTTATGTGTTTGAGAGTGTGCAATTCAAGTAGCCGTTGAATGTATTGGGTATGCCTATATAGTTGAATTTCAAGAATACCATAACGTAGATGGAAAAATATTCCTCCGCTATAAAGTGAAAATTCAAAAATTATATTTTGGATATTTCATTTTGATTTATTATTATTTATATATCACTCGAGAACGCAGCCTATCCACACAATAATTCTACTAATTTTTCTATATGTCCAGAGAAATAATTTATATGATAGATATCATTTTGGGATTCAACTGCGTTAAGTAATTCATTCACGTATGACCATTTCCATGAGAGGTAGTCTTAAGTGACTAATTTCTCATGATTTTTGAATAGTTCACTTAGCACTCATTGCATCGGGTGATGCTCACAGGGGTGAAGA
>APFE030281002.1:0-18513 GCA_000404065.3 Pinus taeda | reverse complement strand
GACTCTCATGAAGAAAAGACAGATGAAAAATCAAGCTAGGTTTGACTTATCATTGGCTAGTATAAACATATTGAAGAATGAAAACAAATATCTGAAGAAATCGGTGCAAATAAGTGATGAGAAGAGCATGAGTACAATGAGGAAATTGCCATTTTTAAGACACAAATTAAAGAAGAAAACAGACTATAAGAGGTGATGAGCAGTAAATGCAAGAAGAGAGACCTATAGTGTAGAAGATTAGAAGTTGAGGTTGATTCAGCTATAAGTAAGTTAGAAGCAAAGAATAGGTTGTGTAAGTAGTTAGAAGAGGAACTTGTCTCCATGAATAACTTAGTAAAGGTAGACATTAAATATGATCATGAAGATTTCCTAAAAGGACATGTAGGAGAAGGCACAAGCACCATGATTAATAGAGAAGAAAAAGAAACAAGCAACAATATAAAATCAAATGAATGATATGAAGAAAGGATTCACTGCAACAAGATCATTCTCCCCTGAGAATGAGTTCAACAAATTGGAAGATCTCAAAGGAGATTCTTTTCTCCCGAGAAAAATATCAATCATTTTTCTTGTCATGAACGAGGACATGGTGCAGCAAAGTGTAATACCAATAAAAGCAATTTTAATGGGCAAAATATGCATCAAATGAAAAGACTCCCTCAAGCAAGCAAACAAAAAATATAGTCATTCACGACATATATAAATAATTTCTATGGCTATTGTTTTTTGTGGAATGAATTTGGACATAAAGTTGTTGAATGCAAAATATATATAAAGAAGGGCATGAACTCAAAAAAATACAGATCATTCCCTCCATTTCTTAGTGGCTTTGTGACCAATATTGTTACATATAAAGAAGGGCATGAACTCAAGAAAATACAGATCATTCCCTCCATTTCTTGATCAAACAAAGTGTTATATATGTAACAATATTGGTCACAAAGCCACTAGTGCATCTTACATACATTGGATGGGATGGCTGACTTGAAAGTGATTTGACTATTAGTCACAAACCCTATCTTCACAGCAAATTAGGACTGGAAATTTGAATCACTTGTACATCACTATTTCCACTCAATTTATTCAAAATTTCATTGTCTAGAAACTCTTAGAAAAAAGTTATAACAAAAACTTCAAAATGTCTTGAATGAGCTAGCTAAACAACTAAACACTAAGATCATAAAATTTAATACAAATGTAATAGTATAAGCAACTTGAAAGTGAAAAAATATCAATTAGTATAATTTTATGCTCCACATATAGTTTTGAACAAAGTGAATCAAGCTATACATTATATTTTTGAACGAAATAATGAACTTTGCATCAAAGTGGTTGTGGAAGAACTTTTGGTTGGCTTCAATATGCTAGCATGGGTGTCACTTCATTGTTATCTTAGAGCTGCAGTAATTAGTTATATTAATCAAATGTTCCTTAATCACACTATGAATGTGCTTGAATTGTTGAAGAAATTTGGTATGGAAGATTGTAAACATTCTTTTATAGCCATGGAACTGAATTTGAAACTTTCAATATTTGAAAATAGGGAATTGGTTGATAGAACTAGGTATAAGAAATTGATTAGAAAAAATCAATGTTTCCTTTCCCTTACGGTCAAGCGGCCTTACGGCACCTTTGTCATTTGTAAATCTTAAAGTGTCCTGTAAGGTAGTGTGTTTCCATAGAACCGATCGTTTTTACAAAAATAACTTGTAATTCAATTCATAAATATCAAAGAAGAAACCATTATTTTTGGCCATTTATGAGAATTATTGGCGGAGGGTTTAAGCATAGCCCAATATCATAGTTGAACATAACATTTTCTCGTTTTCCTCAAGATATACATAACTTGATGGGTTTAGTCATCACCATTAGAACAGTTATGCATGATGTCAGCCTGTAATTTCAAGGACCACAGGCAAAAAATTCTTCTCTTACTACCAGTTAAAATATCTCGAGTGTTTTTTTGTATGTAAGTGTCGTTATGAGAGATTTCATTACCCACTTTCTCAATTCAGAATCGTTGGAAGCATCAAGTGTAATCCTTGCCAGCCAGTCTCTCCTAACTGTTCACGTTGATCATCCTATGCTTAACGTCATCATCATCTCGTCATACTGCTCAGTATCATCATTGTCATACTGCCTAATATTATATTGGGCAGTATCATCATTGTCATACTGCCCAATATCATCATACTACCCAGTGTCATCATAGTCATACTGAGCAGTATCATCATAGTCATACTGAGTAGTATGATCATCATATTAAATAGTATCATCATTGTCATACTTCCGAGTATCATCATCGTGATCATCATAGTCATAATCATTAGCCATTCATTCATCACCACCATTGTCATTTGAAAGGAAAATAGAAACGATAATATGTTGTCCACCTATAACGAAAATACCAACTACCATCCATTCATTGCTGCCATTCTCATTTGAAAGGTGAACAGAAATGGAAATATGTTGTCCACCTGTAATGAAAATACCACCTGGAATTATATCAGTGGGGATAAAGAAGTACTTAAAATTGTGGTCTAAAAACATCTGGTATTCATCAAATGTGACCTTAACAGGCTCCTGTGGATCACAAACATGAACCTTTATGTCATGGGTAGATCAAGTGTTTCCAAATAGTAAGGCGTCTGCGCTGCATTAAGATTTTTGGATTTTATAAGTTGGAGGGTTTCAAAAGGTTCATCGAACACATATATTCTATCACTACCACATAGAGCGATGAATCTAATATGATGACGACTATGGGGATTGATCTTAGTTTACTAGCGAAGTATTTCATGGTGTTTGGAATAAATCTTCAATCCAATTTTATCTTTCCAACCAATTCTTCCATAGTCACATATCAACATATCCTTATGTCCCGGTCACAAAAAGACATGAAGATTAGCTGTTTCAATTGGTATGGTAAACAACATGGTGTACCGATTCAATTCGAAAACATTGTATTCATCGTTGGGAAAGTTACAAATAATACTGTTTTTATGGGTATTAAACACATCTCGGATATTTATTTATATAGAGGTCAGTTTGTTCCGTCCATCCAAAGTTTTCTCTATATGAAAAATCCACCCACAACACTCTCTTGTTTGCAATAAATCCACCCACAAGAATTGGTCGATGTTATGGAGAAAAAGAGTGAAAGATGTTTGATGTAGTAGAATTATATTCTCAATTATTTCTGATATGTACCTTGCTTCATGGAAGTAACCCTAGTCAGAGAGAGTGCAGCGAAGTGTCCTTGGAATAACAGAGCAAAATTGAATGGATTCTTGTTGTGAAGATAGACGGCCTTGTTAAAATAAGATAATTACTTATGTATGAGGAGTTGGTTAAATATAGAGAGTTAGTTAATTGGGTGGTTGAGTGGTTGAGTTTTTGAGTGTTGAATCAAGTCGAGTTAAGTGTTAGGCTACTTTGAGTGTGTGATTGCATGTGGTTACATGCCCAGATATTTTAGGCAAGTAGCTAGTTGGAAAAGCTTAAATACCCTTCAGCGGGTTCATTGTAAGCATCATGTTTTGTGTGATCAATTGAAGACCAACAAATTGTGTTTCATGTTTGAATTATTAATGCTTTGTCTCCTCTTCCTTTCCAACAAATTGGTATTAGAGCGAGGTTACAAAGAGATACAAAAAACAGATTTCCAGTAGTCTATGTGGGAGGAGACAAATTCATATTTTCTCGTTAAATGTGATTACCTTATGTTATTTTCCATGCACGCAGATTCCATCTATGATTGGAAGCGTTAGAGGAATAATGCGACAGTTAATTAACATCGAAGGAGTAAGAGATCCTGCAGCAACAACAGTGTAGTGTGAGGAAGTTGAAAGTGTTTTTTCGCCATTGCTGAGCCATAATATTGAGTTAGCACTTCATTTAGAAGAGTAGTTTTCTTGAAAAAGTAGTTGCAACCACCCATTGGGAAATTGAGTAGTCAACCAGCAAGTGGTCATTTAGCAAAGAAGTTAGTGTTTGTCACAACTCAATACTGAGTCAACGTCTTTGAAATTTATGTGCAGCAGCCTCCAGGTATTGAAGTTGAAGGAAATGAAGGTAAAGTTTACATGTTGAAGAAAGCGCTTTATGGACTGAAGCAAGCCCCTATAGCTTGGTATAGTAGAATTGACATCTACATGATCAAAAATAGATTTTCCAAAAGAAACATCGAACTTACCTTGTACAAAAAGGTAAATGAGCATGGACAGATTTCGATTCTTTGCTTCTATGTGATGACATGATTTTTACAAGTGATTTTGAGATAGATGAATTTAAAGAAGCCATGATGAAAGAATTTTAGATGACAAATCTTGGTCTCATGAAATATTTTCTTGGCATAGAAGTTGAGCATGGAAAATTGCAAACCTATCCCTACATCAGTTGCAATAGGTATAAAGTTAAGCAAGGATGATGAAGGATCATATGTCAATCCAACTCTATTCAAAATATTGGTTGGCAGCCTCATGTATCTCATATCTACAAGATCGAATATGATGCAAGGAGTGAGTTTGATTTCAAGATTTATGGAGACTCCAAAAGATACACATTGGAGTGCGAGAAAAAGAATTCTAAGATACATAGTAGGAACTAGAGATTGTGGCATAATGTATGTAAGAACAGAAAATAAGTATTTGGTTGGATACACAAATAGCGATTTTATAGGCAATTTGGATGATAAGAAGAGAACTTCTAGTTTTGTGTTCCACCTTGTTTCAGGTGTGATTTCATGGGCATCTAAGAAGAAACTCATTGTGACACTTTTGCCAGCAGAAACAGAGTATGTAGCAGCAACATTAGCAGCATGTCAAGCAGTGTGTTTAAGAAGAGTATTTGATGGACTCAAGAAGAAACAACAAGGATCAACAGTAATATATTGTGACAACACCTCAGTGATTGCACTATCCAAGAATAGTGAGTTTCATTAGAAGAGAAAGCATATTGATACTAGATATCACTTTATTAGAGAACTTGTGAGCAATGGAGAAGTTCACTTGAAGCCTTGTAAATCTAGTGATCAATTGGCTGATATATTTACTAAGTCATTAGGAAAACATGTGTTTGGGTTTCATAGAAGAAACTTGTGTGTTGTAAGCCTAGTTGACACATAGACCAATAGGCATGTTTGAGTTGTCATGACTCATGTTTTAATTTAGTCGTTGTAATTAAGGGGGAGTGTTAAAATAAGATAATTACTCCTGCATGAGGAGTTGGCTAAACATAGAAATTCAATTAATTGAGTGATTGAGTGGTTTAGTGTTTGACTGTTGAGTCAAGTCGAGTTAAGTGATAGACGACTTTGAGTGTGTGACTGCATAGGTTGCATGTGAAGATATTTTAGGCAAGTAGCTAGTTGGAAAAGGTTAAATACCCTTCACTGAGTTCATTGTAAGCATCATGTTTTGTGTCATCAATAGAAGAGCAACAACTCATGTTTTATGTGTGAAGTTTTCATGCTTTGTCTCCTCCGCCTTTCCAACAGACCTGATAGTATTTACCTATAAACCACAAGAGTAGAAATTTGGCATGAAGGAAGTAAAAAGGCGTTGAATAGCAAGGGAACAAACAGTTGACAACCTTACAATTATTTGGTCGCCAACTACTGAACAAGATTGGAGATTGGAATTTACTGGAAGAAAGGGATGGTCTTTGTTCAAGAAAAATCACCAGGAATGTTACAATCAAAATTTTTTGGCTTCTTTAGTAGGCATTCCAGTACCAATGGTACGTAAAGTAGATGATAATAATTTGACTAGTACTATTGATATTTTTTTTGAATGCCCTACGAACTACATCAAGATAGTAAACAACCAAGTTACTAGGGCTTTGACTTATGATCGGATTGTTTATGATATGGATTATGATGATGAAGAATGACTTCACAAATTCAATAATAATATTGTAGATTGTGATGGCAAAGAAACTAATAAAATTACCCATGATGTTCTTGAGGAAGTTCTGTATAGACTAGACAATGTTGCTTTCCTGAGGAAATGTGACTGTTTGACTATAAATTATGCAATTGAAGTTTTTTATGGATTGGCAGAAGTGGAAGTTTTGATATTAATACATGCCCATTGGATGGAAAAGAGGAAGATCAAAGGTGCAGCACTGGTTCAGGAATATCAGGTGATGTTTATATTTTGATGTTTTGCTTTACAATTATTTTTGCTTTAGTCTCTTAACTAATCTCAATTATTTTTGAAATGTTGGAAGAGTTGTAGCTAAGTAAAATATGATGTCGTAGCTTATTTTTTCTTTCTCTTTTCTTTCTAAAAACATTTGAATTACTCAAACTTTGTCATTTAAATTTATATATTTTTTTCAAATTTCAACTAACTTGACCCCATGAAACAGAAAGTAAGTTAAATATATAATAACAAACATTGTTTGATCCCAGTACCCCTGTTATGCACTATATATATGTATAAGATTTTAGGGAAGAAAATACCATAATCTACCCAACAACGAATAATACCATTTTCATGGGCATTAAATACTATGTTTTTTGAGTCTAAAACAACAACCCACAAATCTTACTAGATAAATAAATAGAATTTTGAACAAACTCTATATTAATTAACAAAAGGTTTTCAATACTAAATTTCCATTATTTGACCTAATTTGATGAGTTATAAATTTATCCTTATATTTATCGATACCATAAACATAAAAATAAACTAAGTCATTTTCTTTCCATATACATAGTACTTTTCTTCCCAAAAATCTTATGCATATATAGTGCATAACACGGATACTAGTATCAAACCGTGTTTTTTATTTTTATATTTAACCTACTGTCTTTTTTATGGGCTCAATTTAGTTAGTACTTTTCTTCCCAAAAAGCTTATACATATATATAGTGCATAACAATGGTATTGGAATCCAACAGTGTTTGTTATTATTGGGATCCAACAGTGTTTGTTATGTTTATATCTAATTTACTTTTTGTTTTATGGGGTCAATATAGTTAGTACTTTTCTTCCCAAAAAGCTTATAATATATAGTGCATAACAAGGGTACTTGGATCAAACAATGTTTGTTATTATTATATTTAACCTACTTTCCCAAAAAGCTTATACATAAATATAATGTATAACACGGGTACTAGGATCAAACAGTATTTGTTATTATTATATTATATTTAACTTTCTGTTTGATGGGGTTAATTTAGTTGAAATTTGAAAAAAATTGCTTAGTTCAAATGTTTTTAGAAAAAAAAAGGAAAAAAAAAAAAACTACTCCCTCATATTTTACTTAGCTACAACTCTTCCAACATTTCAAAAAATAATTGAGATTAAGTAACAGACTAAAGAAATATAATTATAAAGCAAAACATAAAAAATATAAACATCACCTGATATTCCTAAACAAGTGCTGCGTCTTTGATCTTCCTCTTTTCCATCCAATGGGAATGTATTAATCTCAAAAATTCCCCTTCTGCCGATCGAGAACAAACTTCAAGCACATTATTTACAGTGAAACAGTCACATTTCCTCATAAAAGCAACCTTCTCTAGTCTATCAGAACTCTCTCAAGAACATCTTGCGTAATTCAACTTAGATAATTTTATTAGTTTCTTTTCCATCACAATCTGAAATATTATTATTGAATTGGCGAAGCCATACAGCCCTGGTAACTTGGTCATCTATTTTCTTGATGTAATTCATAGGGCGCTCAAAAGGAATATCAACAGTACTAGTCACATTATTATCATCTACTTCACTTACCATTGGTACTGGAATGCCGCCAGAAAAGTTTGATCATAAAATTCTTCGTGCTTTTTCTTGAACAGAGACCATCGCTTTCTCTAGTAAATTCCAATCTCCAATCTTGTTCAGTAGGTGGCGGCCAAATAATTGTAAGGTTGTCAATTGTTTGTTCCCTTGCTATTCGGCGCATTTTTACTTTCTTCGTGCCAACTTTCCGTTGTTGTGGTTTATAGGTAAACACCGTCAGGCCATCGATCTCCAGTAAGGTTTTTGCAACCTTTTATCATCCACGGAATGATCTCCTCGGAATGTGAAGCATGTGGAATGCCAAAGGTCCCTTGGGCTTCGACAACATTTGCTATTGGTTGTTCATTTGGTTGTTGATAGAAGATGAAGCAGCATTTCTTCAAAAGAAGATTTTGTGAGAAATATTAAGATCACAACGTATTTTATTATAGATGCAAGTCAGGTTTCCGGATTTGTTTTCCATTTTTAATCTGTAAAAAAATAATTGGCAAACATCACAAGGTTTCCAAAGTTGAAAATTAAGTGTGTATTTGATATTGTTGTAATCATAAAATTGAGTTTTTTAATAGAGAATTACATTTTATTGATCATTGAAAAATATAAATTTTAGAAAGATTACAATTTTTTTCAATGATTGAAAAATATTGAAAATGAAAATATATATCATATTGATTTAGTTTAGTGATTAACTTTATTATAATGTACCCATCTTATATTCAAGATATGTAATTGGATACATTTAAGTATCTAAGAAATTTATATGGAAAAGTAAGTATTTGAAAATGTAAAGTAAATGAAAGTACTAATTAAATTTGTGAATATTAATTTAAATAAATTTATTTGTTTTTTTAGTTCATTTCAAGGTGGAAACTACCAAAGTCATTTAATCAAATTCATTTACTTTATTTTCACTATAAAATCGGGTTGCATTTTAAGAGATTTGATCCCTCTCGGTGCTTGGTAGATCCAAGATAGATTAAAACTAGTTTAATTTTCCTATTTAAATAGGCTAAAACAAAATTAAAATAATTATTTTTCAGCCAGGAAATGCTATACACCCCACTATTGGGGTAGATTTCAAGTATAAATGGTTAGCATTTAACATTTAACAAATTTAATCTAATGTCAATATTTCCCCTAATTAAAAATTGATTTAATTATTACGTTTCAACAAAAATAAATTCAATATTGGTTTTGCGGAAGTTGATTTTATAGTCGGTTCAATTAAAAAATAATAATATTAGGTTAAAAGTGAGTATTTGAGAGTAGTTGTGCATATGCTATATGAAGACGTGAAAATCAAAATTTAAGCTTGAGCAGGCATTTCTGAAAGTTTTAGAAGCGATATCTAGGTCAAGCAAGATTGCTCATTGTCTCCTACGCTTTGTGGTTTACATATCGACAATCTTGAGGAGTGGTTAAATTCGCAAGGGGGTGACGGTATCCATTTTGGCAAGTATTTTATAACACTTATTTTGTATGTATATGACCTTATTATGATCACTAAATCTACTCTTGGTTTGCAAGAGCACTTACTATCCCTTAAGTTTTGTAAAAGGATGGGGACACAAGTCAATATTAGGAAAACGAAAGTAATAGTTTTCTCTAAAAAAAGAAAACATAACCAACATAAGTTCTACTTTGGAGGCAACATTTTGGAAGAAGTTGTGGATTACAAATACCTCATAATTGACTTCAAAAAAATCTAAGCTCAGATGGTTGTAGAAATAAAAGAACTTTGGGCGGTTGGAAAGCATTTTATGCTTTTTAAAATAGGTGTAAAGAGGAAAAGTTATGGGACTGGAAAACCATTCAAACTCTTTTTGGGCTTCTAGTGATTCTCGTGATTCTCTATGGTTGTGAAGTGTGGGTGAGATATACATCTCACATGCAGTGGAAACAAATTGAGAAAATTCAGAAGCGTTTGATTACAAACAAATTCAAAATTAAAAATGTAGTTCTTTACTCTATCTTGTTAACTGAAACAAGGGCTACTCCTATTGAAGAAATTTCTATCGTGCGACTCATAAGGTATTTAAAAAAATTTGAGCAAATGGAAGAGTGCAGTTGGCCTAAGGTTGTCTTTAATTTCATATCGTGCAAAAAAAATAAGACTTGGATGCAGCAAAATAACAAATGGTTTAGTAAATGGGGTATTTGCTTGAACATGTGTCTCATAAATAGTAAAGGGATAAAAGATTTTGTTATGGATAAGTTACACAAGGGTACTTGGGATAAGGAGATAGGGAGAAAGAAAAAATATAATATTGAAGTGTGCAATCGTACTCATAATCATCAACAAAAGGTGTACATAAAGGCCAATATTTCTTGGAGAGCCAAAATTCTTATTTCTCACTTAAGGACTAATTCTCATCAACGTTGTTGTGAAACAAGGTGTTGGAAAACGCCAAAAGGAGTATGGGAGGAAAGAGTATATATATTTTTTTCTTCCAGAAAAATGGAAACAGAAAAGCATTTCATTTTAAAATGTGACACCTTCAATGACAATAGGGAAAGTTATGCAGATATTCTAGCAGCTAGCTCTTGGGATAATCTATTTAGCAAGGGGTTTGTCAAGAAGCTGGGAGCGTTTATTGTGAGGTTTCACATGAAAATGGTCAAATACATAAACGTGATGAAGAAGAAATATGTCCCATAAGCTATCTTTAGCATTGTGGACATTATAATATTTTTCTTTCTTTCTTTCTTATATTAATGTAAACAATACTAGTTAATCATATTTCTTAATTTTATGTGGTGGCATTCCACAAAACAATATTTTATTAGTTGTTTTATTTTTGTGATAAAATCATTATGTATCTATATTTAAGTTAAGCAGAAGGCACTAGCTATTATGTAGCCCTTGTTAATTAGTGTTTTATATTAAATGAATAAAAAGAATATACATTACAAATTTTGATACCTATTTAATTTTCTTAGATATTATAATTTATTTGATTTATTTATTTTTTTTACTATGTTCGATAAGTTGGTTTATTTTGGAATAGAAATTCCATAATTTTAATTTAATTTTTCATAATTGTCAATTCAATAGGTGGGAATTTAACCTCCATGGAATATTTTAGGATGTTGTTAGTAGTATATGTTGGAAATATTGTCATTGATGGCAAAGGAGTAGCACAAGGAACAACAAGCAAAGGAGTAGCAAGGTAAGTAGGTGCAAGGCACAAAGGAGCCGCAAATACATTGATGGTTTGATACAACATTGATGTTGGCATGTTGATGGCTTGATGTTTATGTTCATGGAATGTTGATGGCCTAATTCTTGGATAATGTTGTAGAGATTGTTTAATGAATAATTTGCGGTGACGCTAATTTGTTGTTAAGTGAATTGCTGTGATGCAAAGGCAAGACTCCATGGTAGGAAAGACAAGACTCCATGACAATAAAGGAAAGACTCCATGACAGCGAAGGCAAGATTCCATGACAGTGAAACAAGACAAGACTCAATAAGGTTGAGGAAATGGCATGAAGAAAAGATGAATTTGATCATATATATGGCTTTAGAGAGAGAATGTTGGATACATGTGCTCACAGTAATTTCATATGTTGTGTGCATATTGTTTACATTGGAGAATTCTTGCACGTGTTGTGGTGGAATAACGTTTTTTTTTCCACTATGTTGGTATTGATGCACCTAATCATTGTATATGGTTGAAATAATATGTGGTGGAGCAAATATTTGTTTTATAATTATCAAAATATGAAGAATTTTGAAATGAATGAGTGGAAAGAAAAGAGTCAAGCCTATTCACTTCATATTCTTATGTGGAATACAAACAACCAGCAAATTATGTTTATAAAAGATGTTGTTTTTGGAAGCATAATGTGGTTAGAGAGTGGGAGAATGTGGAAGAGTTTATTGAGGTATTATGCATTAGTCACCTGGCACATTTGAAACTTACGTGAAGTAGAATTGAAGGGAAGAACATGTAGAAATTAAGGTGGATATATGTATAATTTATGACCAGGTAAACTAAACATTATTATTTCTTGTTTGCATCAGGGGGTTGTAGTCCCCTTTCAAGTTGAGGCTTGATAAATATCCAATTGGAGTTGGTTGAAGTAGGAGCCTCCTATGGGTTGTAGCCGACATAAAACATATGGGAGTGAGCTTCCTTGCATGTTGCAACTTGCAAAAAAACGGAGGCAGCAACATCCTGTAGGTTGGAGCCAACAGAAAATCAGATGTAATAAGGAATAGGAGCTTGACTTTGCATCACAACAATAATAAAATCATGGCGTTCTCTCTGTATGGGTGTCCACATATATTTGGTGCCAATATGTGTTGTTATTATGTAGTGATGTGATGTTTTGGTTTTCTTATTACTTGTTCTTCACATACTCAATCTACTGGTCATTATTTTTTAAGTTTATCATGTAATATTTCAGTTAATGATATCAATGAAAATAATTTTAATTTCCATGAATATACTAAACTGATCCCCCTGCACCTCTCCATTATTCAAGTTTTCTTCCATTAGTATCAGAGCGGGTTCCTTCTCTATAAGCCTAACAGCTTGAGGGCAGGTCCAGTTGAGTCATGGACTACCAAAGTGTACCTATGCTGAGCACATAAGACCTTCATGAATGGACAGATAAGGTTAAAACAAAACTAAAATATTATGAACTTGGTGTATGGAAGCTTGTATGTGATGGTTACTGCAAAGACTCTCTCTTTTTGCAAGAACAACATTGGAATGCTAAGGAAAAATGTGTTATGTATAACAATATTCATAATAAGGATATTGATACAATAATTTATTTAACTTCTCTAAAATAAATATGGGATGGTTTGGAGCTCATACATGAAGAGACTAGCAGCAATAATGTAAAGAAAGGAAAGAGAAAGAGGAAGGAGAAAAACCCTTGTCAAAAGGAAAGTTTTCAATTAAATGAAACCTTTACCTATGTGAATGTGTAACACCCTCTAGGGTAATTTTCATATAAACAACATATTAGGAATAGATTTACAATAAGCATATCAATCATCCAAATCCATATATAAATCAGTACATTTGCACATGAAAATCAAGTGAATGAATTTTTCATTAAAAATGAAATTAACCAATAGGTGATGGGACTACCATGTTTGAGAAACATAAATAGGTTGAATAGCTTAAAAAAAACCCATCACCAAGAATAGAAAAATCTCCTCTACTAGGGGGGCCAGTTGTAACAACTATACCAAACTCTCAAGCTCTTAGGTAGAATTGAGGTAGTGTGCTTACCAAGTTTGAGTTTCCTATTAGATATCACCAAGGACATGACCCAATGGAGAGAATCCATTTATTTGTACTTCCTACTTTCTAGAGTACAATTATAGAAGATTTAGATACGTTTATTTTTTGAATTTGACAACTTCTGTAGGAGTTATAATTACACCATCAATGAACAAAAACTAAAATTGTTTCTAGCTACACTAAAGGGAGTTGGACTTAGATGGTTTACGAGAATTGGTGGAGCATTCATTACCTCCTTGGATGGGATGAAAAGGACCTTTATATAGAATTATTAGGACTACTATCATTCTAGAGATCAGAGAGATGAACTATTTAGGATCACCCAGACACTGGATGAAAACTTAGAAGAGTATGTTGAGCACCTTCAGTATAATTTGCAAAGATCTTAGCATAGTAATCTGGACAAGTAAATAGTTAAAACAATTGTTATTAGAGGAATGCAGGATGATTTCCTTTATATGCTAAATCTCTTGGGGAAAGGAGATATATTCAAGGAATGTTATGATCAAATTTCCCAACTTTTTCAAAGTAGTTCCAGAGGATCAATGAGAAACAGGGCCATGACATTTGATACTTCTAATATGATTCTAAAGACAAACAATAATGGGGAAACAGAAGAATAAATTAGAAACCTTGCGGAGAATTCTAAAACTAACATTTTGAGCTTGATGTCCTCTTAGTTTGGTGTGTTTCATGCAAATCAGAAACACATAGAAGTAGAGAAAGTTCTAACTATATTATACTCTAGGTGCACGGAGAAACATCCTCTAAGGGAATGCCCACTTAACAGATTCAACATATGTGAGAAGGATCATTACATATAATATTTTGCCTGAATACCTATATTAAACACTATCTAAGAGGAGACATGAAAGGATATTGAAGAAAAATATTTTATTGACACTAAGAAGCCCTATCATTCTAGGTCATCAAGTATGTTGCAAGAACCCATCTCTTCCTTTAATTCCTAGTTTGTTATGTATAGTCCTCAACGAATTCCCTAGAAAATGAAATACTCAATGTTATAATGGTCCTCATCCCTCTTAATTATAATGTTATATCTCACCTTTTAAATAAAAAATTTGTTAATTTATTGAGTACAATTTTCAACCCTCTCATCTATCGCATCTTGGAAAAAGGGTTAAATTTTTCCTTAGCTACAAGAAAAATCCCTATTGAATACATTATTGTAACATAGAATATGGGATTAAAGACCCGCCTAGAAACATTAAGAAGTTTATCATATAGGATTGTGTTGTTGTTCTAAGGAAATCTAGACCTCCCAAGAGTAACATTAGCAAACCTAAGTTCTTAACGCTTAAATCCTTAAATGATAAATCAAATAGTGTTTTTCTAAAACATGATAAAGTTGGGTTTGTTGTAATCTTATATAAATTTGAATATATGAGAAAATGGATAGATCACCTCTCTAATAGTAAAAGAGAAAAAAATCTCAATAAGAATCCTATTAAAAAAATCTTGGAAGAGGTCTCTTGTGCTATTACATCTAGTAGTACCCTTAAACCCCTTAGAAAAAATATTATTGAGAGAAGCCCACTCACACCAAGGATCTATGGGTTTCCCAAGATACATGAGTATGGGCCCCCACTAAGACCCATTTTCAATACAATAGGTGGGCCCACTTATCTTCTTGCTAAATGCTTAGCCCAGAAACTCAAGACCCTTGTTGGCCTCACAGAGTCCTACATTAAGGAATTTTCATCCATTCTGAATGAACTAAAACATATTAAGCTAGATCCTAGGGATACTTTCATGAGATTTAACATTGTCTCTCTTTAAAATATATCAATCACATTATTAATCCTGACACTTCCAAATTGGTTGGTATCTACCTACCTCTACCTTTTTCATCTTCCAAGATAAATTCTATAAGCAAAGTTGGGGATTTTCCATGGGTTATACACTCTCCCCTATAGTTTCTAACTTGTTCATGGAAGATTTTGAAACCAAGGCTCTGGATTTTCCTCAATTTCACCCCAATATTTGGAAGAGGTTTGTCAATAATACCTATGTCATTTCGCCCCATGGTTGGGACAAGTTAGACTTGCTTTTCCAACATATTAATTCTCAATCTGATTCCATTAAATTAACAAAGGAAGTTGAGGTATATGGTATCTTTCCTTTACTTGATGTTATTATATCTAGGATGGGAGATGTTTCCATGCTACACTAAGTTTTTTGTAAAAAGACTCACCGGAAGAAATATCTTCATGTCTATTCTTATCATTATTTGGTGCAAAGATTTTGAGTTGTTGACACACTAGATACCCATGGTTTTATTATTTCTGATGAGTGTCACTTGGATAATGAGAAAATCCATCTCCTAATTTCTTTTAAAATAATGACTATAGAAAACACCATGTTCTTATATATTTTTAAAAACCTACTAAAGGACCTACAGTTAAAAATGAACCTGAGGATTAGCTTACCATTTTTCAACTTTCCTTCATCCATGAGACCACTAACAATATTGCTCGTATTTTGAAGAAGCATAAGGACTTCACCACCTTCAAGATACTTAACACGATTTAGAGCTCCCTTAGATCTGTCAAGGACCTAGGGGACATTAAAAACATGAAAGTTGTTTACTTAATCCCTTGCTCCTGTGAGACGCTCTACATTAGGGAGAATAGCCACTCCATCAATCAAATAATTTAGGAGCACACAATTGACATTAAGCATAATCGTTCATGCTCTTCATCACTAGATGATAATGCTAAGAGACCCAAACACCATGTTTGTACTGAGGATTCCTAGGTCATTGATAAGACTGATCAGTTCCACCATAGGGAGTTGAGGGAGACCATCGAAAGT
The DNA here is from genome assembly GCA_000404065.3 of Pinus taeda. Classification (NCBI taxonomy): domain Eukaryota; kingdom Viridiplantae; phylum Streptophyta; class Pinopsida; order Pinales; family Pinaceae; genus Pinus; species Pinus taeda. The sequence continues at coordinate 2,660 of APFE030281002.1, read as the reverse complement.
GAGAGAAAGGTGAATACTATCAACAAGGATGATGGTTGAAAATTAAGTAGCAACTGGATTCCCTCCTTTCCTTCGTGATCAAATTTAGTTTTCCCATTTTTTATCATCTACTCAAGTCCTATAAGACATAATTCTCGGTTTTAAAATATTTAAATATTTAAAAAACAGTATTCTTTAGTATCTAATTAATATAAAAACATATAAATTTCTTATAATAGAAAATAAACTTTTAATTAATAATTTTCATATATAGAAGTCATAATTCTTAACTATATGGAATTATAAAATATATTAAGCACTATAATATATATTAAATAGTGGATATAAGAATATATGACCATTACATATATTTGTTTTAATAATGATGTTGTAAGATAGAACTTTAAATAAACTATTAAGATAATTTTAATAAAATATGTACATAAATATCACTTATAAATTATAATATTATTAATAATATAATAAATAAAACCTTAAATAACTGTTTTTTAAATAAATATCATATCGGCATAAGATAAAAATATATTAGAATATTATAATTAGATATATATATATTATTATATATATAATATAATATAATATATATATATATATATATTATTTATTAGTTAGTAGGTGTTTTATTATATATTAAAATTGGTTAAGAAACGCTTAGTATTTTGTTCATTAATACTTGTAATAAATTTAGTCTTTTATTAGTTATACATTATAAAATGTCACTTTTAAATATTATTTTATAAAATATTATATTATTATTTATTTGGTTATTAAATAATTTATTAGTTTAACGTAACAAATATTAAGTTTTATAAAATATCAATGATTATTTTTTATGTTTATATTTTGAATATTATGTATTTCTATTATTAAAATTTCAAGTAGATCACATTTTTCATCTTCATTCTCATAATGGACCACATTAATTGGTTCCAATTTCTTGTCAACTAAGAACACAACTATCACAATAAGAGCCTTTGTTTCTAGGACCTATTTATTGTTCTTTGCCAGGACATGTTTCTTTTTCAATCGTTGAAATAAGGTCTACTCTAAATCTAACTACTACACAATAAACCTCAAGCTTGATCTGGAATACACAAGCACTAAAGCAGTTAAAGAAAAACAACAGGCAAACATATAAACACAACAAGTTTAATAAGGAGTTCACCCAATACTCCTGGGTTACGTCTCCTCGTCCAACCTTCAATGACAGCACCTCTATTATGTTTTCAAAGCAGAGTTTTTACAACAATGAACTCAATTTGAGTCTCACTCAACAGATATAAATTAGTAAGACCGAACTTGGATCCCCCAAGTCTCTGGAGTACACAGACTCTCCTTACTGAGACTCATACATGATAGGCATATAAAGAGGAGTTCGGTTGAACCTCTCAAGCCTTCTCTAGAGTACACAAACTCTCTAACTCTCTCTAGATCTGTCTGTCTGGATGCTGCCTTTGCTTCCACAGGTCAGCTTGACTTCTTCCTTGTTCTCTACTCTTAGCTTTCTCAACTCTCACGTTGTTTTTCTACTTCCCCTTCTCTCGTGTCTCTAAAGCCAATATTCATTTTTACTATTCATTTCCGCTTCTTGGCTTTCTGGTTCTCCTGCCTCTGTCCGTTTCAATTGCTCTATTCTATGTCATCATCACTATGTAATGCTTCCTAGGGAGGTGGGAACCTATTTTATAACAAACCGAGTGTCAGTTCTCTTCAAAATGTTTGAATAGTCGTTAGTTTCGTTTTCTCCAAGATTTGCTCACGAAATACGAATCTTTGCCAACTCATCATCCATGCCGAACTTCAAAACCTATATAATTCAGCCTATTTACCCCATTGAATCTGGTCATCCATCGGATCACATTTCCATCATTGATCTGGAGCCTCCAAATCCCTACGGTATCCATCCATATTGGGCAAGTAAGTAGCATGACATTTACTCGTCCAATGTGAGTGGTTTTCTCTCTCTTCCGCCGAACATGTGGCGCCTAGTGTGTGGCATCGGGTGGGACTCGGTTGAAACCGCTTATTGCTGGAAGCCCTTCCAATATCTTGTCGTTTTTCATGTGGGACCTGCCTCTGGTAGAATCGGTGTGATATCCGTACGGTTTTATGACTTTTTGGTTCTGGGTCACTCGGGGCTTTTCTTTCCCCCATTTCTCAAAAAGACCTCCCATTTTGCCAATTCATGATAGCACGTGTTATCATGGTCCAATGGTCTGCGCACTTGATCGAAGGTCCTGTTGCTCCGTGCTACTCACAAGTTACAACTATTCCGAAGATATTTCTGATAAGCTTGACCTTTGTAAGTCTTTGAAACTTTGGCATGAATTTTTCAGAGTTATGGAAACTTAGAGAGTGTTTTAGGATCTAATTTGGATCGCGGCCTTCCTACTTAAAAAGCTTTTGGACTACCAAATGTTGTTTTTTAAGCATCCATCAAGTGAGAGTACAAATTCCTTGCTTGCCCAATCTTTATCCATTTCGCATTGCTTGGTTTTGAACCTTTGAGCCCAATCCTAAGGTACTCAACATCCCCTCTATGTGTAGTTCTCAACTTCTTGTCTAGAATTATATCTTCTTGTAATTCATTAAGTTATTCAGGCAATAGATAATTAATATAAGGCAATTGACTCTACTCTTCGAGATCTTCAATCAATGAA